>JBBPDB010140346.1:0-15348 GCA_037974465.1 Brachypetersius altus
GCCTAGCGGTCTTGGGGATCGAACCCGGACTTTCTGGTCGCAGGGCGGATGCCTTAACCACTAGGCTACCCAACTGTCCCTTTTTTTTTAACTTTTTTTTTTTATACCAATAAAACTAACAACTGCGATTACTGCCACTACTACTTTTACTATTACTACTAATAATAGTAGTACTATTACTACCTACTATGCCAGCACCACTCACTAATACCACTACTACGGCTACTACAGAGGCGGATCCTGGTCAATATTTTTGGTGAAACAAACCACCCTTCATTCCCGGTGCGCCGCAGAACAAACTCATCGTGCCCCTGGGCAGCTCAGTTTTCTTCCTTAAGTACTTCACCTTCATGTTCTGCTTTTTCTGCCCCACATTTTGATGTATCTTCTCTCTCCTGCTTTTCCCTCAATCTCCTCATAGTTAAACTGGCAAGCTTGTGTGTGTTGTCAGCTTTTTGTTTGAATGTTCCCATCAACTCTTTCCTTTCACACACCCCTCTCTGCATGTGCTCTAACATGTATGCTATCACACCCTCTCACATGCATGTGCTTATTATTCTAGCGGTTGTTATGTATGAAGCTTCGGTCTCACACTCAAGGTTAGTGCTCAGTACATAAAACCGAACAAAGTGAAAACAAAGGCGGTGATTGAAATGAATGAGGACGCTAGTGAAACATGTGTCACTGAAATTCTGTTTCACTGCGGCTGGGGTGGCGCTGTTTCACGTTTTTGACCAGAGCTGTTTACAACTGTAACGCTATTGAGGAGCTGAAATTACAAGAGCAACCTTATTTTTATGAGCATTTCTTTTGTTTCACACCAATAAAAATTTTTAAAAAAATATTTTTTGTGGTGAAACATTGTTTCTTCTGTAGTCTTATAGAAACCGCCACTGGGCTACTGCTACTACTACTACTGCTGCTACTACTAATAAAAATAATAGTAATAATAATAAACAAGAAGAACAAGAACAAGAAGAATGACACCTTAATCAAAAATGGTTTAAAATGTTTTTAAACATTTCTATGTAATTCCATCATTGAGACACTAACAGACTCAGGTTTCTTTACAGTTGTGGTGAATGGAAGCAGGTGTCTCCAACACAAAACACAGCTGTTTTATTCACTATCAACCGACACTGAAGCTTGGTGGGTCTTATATGAATATTGATGATGGTAAAACAGTGAATCTGAGCTTAATCCTCTTTCTTTGGGAACTATTTTGCCTCACAATGCCATGCACATGAATATACACACAACAGGCAAATACCCCAAATATAAGGTCTTATATGCATTAAACAGATGTCTGGTTAATTAAGTAAAGTGCCCCGTAGACTGTTCTAGACTGTTTTACACTGTTTATATTAACTGAAATCAGATTTTTCTAACACACTCTGAGTTCTAAGTGTTAACTGTTCCCCTGCAGGCTACATAATGGCAAAGATCTGACCATCATTACCCTACATTAGTAATTTAACTTTCAAAAAACTGGTATACACAATATGCAGTGATGCTCCATATGCAGTTATGTGCAGTGGTTTTATGTTTAAGGACATTTACAAAATGATTACACAGGGATACCATTATTTTCCACCAATGACTAAAACAGCAGGTGCCAGCAGAACAATACTGATCAGAATGTGCAAACTGCCCGTGGTAGATGACAAGCTGCTTTTTTGCTTTGTGCCATTCAGTCCCTTTGTTCTAAAACATTTGGACTGCTCGCAGCATTACATTTCAGAATACATTCAAAAGCAAAATTATGGCTTGAGCCTGGATAGAATAATACACATTTAAACTGTCAAGCTTGTGTGTGTTGTCAGCTTTTTGTTTGAATGTTCCCATCAACTCTTTCCTTTTAGACACCCCTCTCTGCATGTGCTCTCACATTCATGCTCTCAGATCCTCTCACATGCATGTGCTTATTATTCTAGCGGCTGTTTGGCCAGTTTCAATATGGATGCAATGTTTGACAATAGGCACTGACACAAATCATCTGAAAAGGTATGAGCAGAGCCAAAGAGCTTGAAATAGGACTCCTTGGATGAAATACCTTCTTTTGATTCCTTATGAAAAACACCACAATTTTCTACATGTTTCTCTTGAAAACATAACGACAACCTTATCTACGGTACATCACTTCTGAAACACAACACAGCGAATGTTCCTCCTGAAATGCACCCCAGAAGCCCTCTAAGTATTATTCCTGAAATGCACCATAGAGATCTTCTCCACGTTGCACTGAAAAAGCCTCACAGCAGCCTTGTCCATGTACCATTTGAAGTGTACCCACAGCTGATTGGTCAAAATATCATCACAACATGGGACAAGGCCATTGTTGTTTTACTGTCCACACAAAAAAAATGGAAATACAAACTACCAACTGAGAAGTGGATGAAGTACAAGCTCTACTGTTTGTTTGTGCTGAAGATAAATTTCAGTGGGAGTTTCTACAACTCTAACAAATTTATCTTTAACTCTGTGAGAAACGTGAAGGAGAGAACGTCACTAAGAAGTTCTCTGGGTTCGGTTCGTATCACACGACTAAAGAATGCAGAGAAACCATTAAACACCCAAATCAAGACTATAAATAATAAAAAACCACAATAACAAAAGTGGCTCTGTCAGAAAAGCTCTCCACCAGTTTGACTCCATGGACACAGTTTTGGAGGACCGGCCATAAACTGTGAAGAAAATTGAGTCAGAAAACCTGTTACCAGACTGAGATTCACTGGAAAAAACAAGTGGGCTGCAAATTATGTGCCATCACAGTACAGTTTAGATACAGGACTGTTACTGTATGTCCTCTGAAATGTGCCTTTCATTCCTTATGAAATGTACCACAGCAACCTTCTTCATGTTCCTGATGAATACATTTTGGGACTAAATGCAATCAGCAAAAGAAAAGTGTGAAATTCCTTTTTAACACCTTTGATTTCGGGGCAAAACGTTCTACACATGAGCAGGTGTCTACAAATGTTTGAACAGTAAAATGTGCAAGCAAGTGAGCTTTCCTTTTAAACACCCACAATTACATGAACATACAAAAAATATGAATACCCAGTCTTACCTAAAATATCCAATGATGAGGATGGCCACCAGCAAAGACCCGAAGGACACAGCGTAGCCCACGGTATACATGATATGAAGCCTCTCAAAAAAGACTTGCTGTAGAAAGAAAGAAAGTTTCATTGCAGGGGAAGTTTATGTACAGATGGAATTTCAGCGGACGGTTGTCAGCATGGTAGCTTACTCGCTGTCGGTTTGGTCCAGGGGACTTTATGCACTCTGTATAGTTTGCCCATGTTTTATTCAAGCCCTCTCCAAGAGCCCAGGAACTATTGGAATCACACCTCCTGTAGGCATGGCCTGCGAAAAACAGCACACAGTTAAACAATACACTTTGCACTCTTTGGTGGAGGTGCCAGAAAGAGTTGTTTTGGAGGGATCAACTGTCGTCTTCCAAGCACAGAACATCTTCCATGGTTTGAGGGAGTTTCTAGATACATTTTACCCAGGAAACACTAAAATGTCATATTTAATGTGATGATTCCATGAACAATTGTGGTTTTAAGATAACATGGTAATACTCCCACAGATAATGTAGGTGTCCAGGGACTGAAGTACGCAGAGGTGTGCAAATAAATCTAAAATTGACATAAAAAGAATAAAATACAGTATTTCATATTTGTATTTTGAATTGTTTGGCAATGGCATTCTGATATGTACTATGATATAGTTTGGATTCCCAGGTGGAGTTTGTGAACTGTGGTATGAACAAGTGGTCTAGTATCTCATCAACTCTACCAGTCAAACGTTTGGACACATCTCCTTCACTGTTTTTTCTTTGTTTTTCACTTTCTACATTGTAGATTAATATTGAAAACAAACAACATGATGAAGGAACACATGGAATTATGCAGGAAACAAAAAGACAGTTAAACAAACCAGAGTCTGTTCTATAATAAGGGAATGATGGACTGTTGTTGTTTTACTTAGTTAAGTGGTTCTTGCCATAATGTGCAGTAGAACCGTAGTGGAACAGGATCACTAACTGTGAACCAACCCGACCATCACAACTGATGATCCCAAGCACATTAAGAAGACAAGAAATTCCACTAATGAACTTTTGACGAAGAACTACTGTTAATTAAACAGGTCGATTCCTCATAAATCTGAAAAAAGGCCAAGAGTGTGCAAAGCTGTCATCAGAGCAATAGGTGATGTTCTCAATATTAATCTACAATTTAGCCAATAATAAAAACAAAAGAAATCACTGAAAGAGATATATATGGAAAAAAAAAAAAGAAAAAAAAAAAAATATATATATATATATATATACTGAAATCGACCTGGGTGAAATCTTTTCGACTTAACAGTGCTCATACCTGCATGGTTGAAATCGTAGATGTATCTGGGACAGGGCACTTTGGTTAGAGTTCCAGGGTATCCTTGTGGCCAGCAGATCAGACCATCCCACTCTGGAGGACACTCATCCACTTAAACAATGAAATAAAACAAAGCAACAATGATATCACTCTAAATCATCCACTGAATCTGAGTGGTTATTCAGCATCTATGAAAATAGTTACGAGCATGATTGATTAGTTACTCTCTATTAATTATCAAAGTATGGAGGAAATTACATAATTGACCTGCTCAGGTTAAAAAAAAAGCTGTTACATAGTTAGAATGTTCCAGCTGCAGACTGTGGTAGGCAGATTATTATCTAGACACAACTTCTACTTTTGCTGATATAATGCCTGTATTTCCCAGAGGTAGCAGAATCACACCCACACCTTTAATGATACTTTATGTCTTTAGGCTTGTTTGGCTTTTTTGTTACGAAAGTGCTTTTGATTGTGTCTGTCTTTTTGTTCTGTTCTTTCTTCAGAAGTCTGCATGAGTCTCGCAATAATAGTTGAGTTCAAACAGTATGTTTTTTTATGTTTTTTTTCTGAATACTCAAACCATTTGAGGTCATTTGAAGACCTATAAGATGATTCATCCTTTATATGCCCCGGACACCAAATATCTATTACATGCTTTATAAACTAGGATTAACTGTAAATGTAGTTTATGTTTTAGTCCATATGATTACAGAGTTGGAACACTTAAGATGATATAAGAGTTTTAAGTGGGTACGGACACGATAATTTCATCAGGGACATCAGTCCACTGATACAACTATAAGAATAAAAAAGCAGCTCCATTATCTTAATATTTCATTTACACTTAATAGACAACTGAATAACATTACATTGCACTGAAACTTACATCCTTTTCTTCCTCAGCTAAATACATTTTGAGCTAAGGTTTACAGTAACAATATAAGTGAAGTGAATTAAAGTGAAGTGAAAGTGACCATTTGTCATACGTGAACACACCACAGCACACAGTGTGAACAGCACGAAATTCAACCTCTGCATTTAACCCATTCACCAAGTGAAGCAGGATGACTGCAGAGCTAAACCACCCCGAGAACAGTAAGGTCAGTCCCAGGAGCAGTGAAGCATGCACAGGCTCAGAAAACCCATAGCCAGCATCTACAACCTCTCTCTGAGAACCTCCATGATTCTAACCTTCAAAACCATCATCATCACAGCGCCAAAAAAGTTGTCAGTGCCATGCCGCAGTGACTACTGCCCTGTCGCGCTTACACCCATCATCATGAAGGGCTTAGAGAG
This sequence comes from Brachypetersius altus, assembly GCA_037974465.1. Lineage (NCBI taxonomy): Eukaryota > Metazoa > Chordata > Actinopteri > Characiformes > Alestidae > Brachypetersius > Brachypetersius altus. Next base: position 5,688 of record JBBPDB010140346.1, read on the forward strand.
GCTTGTCATGAGGCGCATACATTCTCAGCTGCCTCCCTTACTGGAGCCCCTGCTATTTGCATACAATGTGTGCCATTTTGTACAATTATTTTTGCGTCAATTCCATTTTTTTTTTACATTTTATTAGCACATTTAACAACTTCTAGAAAACAGTATCTGCCATAATACTGTATGTTGTTTGTTCATGAAAGTATTGCACTGTTGCTCATGTGTTTTCTTTTTTGGAACTCTCTTGCTGTCCTGTTCTGTCTGCACTTGTATAGTCTCGTGTAGTTCCTGTTTTTGTTCTTTGCACCATCATCCTAGAGAAAAGTTAATCCATTTCACTGTGTACTGTGTATGCGGTTAAAATGACAAGTACATGCATTTCTGTGAGAAAATGTGTACTTTGATTGCGCAGTTTGATTGCATAGTATTTGGAAACTCCCAAACATTGACTTTATCAGCATAAAAAGGATTGCGTTTATAAAAAGTCTTCTCCCACTGGGGAATCAAACAGTGATGTTTGAATCAGAGGACCCCAAGGGCGCAGAGGCGATTTACTGACTCTTGCCAAGCCATTTATAGGTACAGCTGAATGCATAGCATAATTCACAGACTGATTATGTTTAGTTAAACCACAACAAACATAATTCATCTCTTTTTATATAACTATATAAAAAGTCATTTTGCATCATTAGACAAGTTGCTTATTACACTATCTTTTAAAACTTCTAAATACTAAACACTCTTTAAAAATGTCATTTCCTTATTATTGTACCTATTTTCTACATTTTCAATTTTTGCAAATGTTTTTAAATTTAGCTGTATATTTTCTATATGTTTATTTAAAGTTGGGGGAACACAAGTCTAAAGATTTCCTTACGGGTAATGATGCTACATTGTTATCTGTACATGACAATAAAACTTGAAACTTGAAACGAGTTTGCTGTGTTTTGCTTCATGATTGTTTCCTTTTGTTTAGGTTTTTCAGCTTTTTGTCCATTATCAATGACATCGCAGACCCTCTCTCTCCAACACACATTTTAAAGGTGATTCAACCATTCTCTCTCTCTCCCCATACATTACAGAGATCTTCCTTTTATAACTAATTAATACTTGGTCATTGACCAACCTATCACAAAGTTATATACAAGCACACAAGTATGGATATTTGTTTTCCTATAGAGATTTTAACATTGGTTCTAAAAATTCGCATTTTTTGGCTATTAAAAAGAATAACAAAAATAAACTTAAGAAGAACATGCAACATGGCTGATGCAGTCACACTAATAACATCTATTTGACTTGAATAGATGCTATTGTGTGAACTGCTGCTATTGATTCAGTGTTCTGGTTGATTTTCAGAAATGCAGGATATTAATATGGGAGGTTGGATCCCTCTTTGCAGCACTGACAGCCTCTACTCCTCTGGGATGACTTGAAGTAACATTGCAGTGAGGAACTGATTACATTAGTGAGATCATGTACACATATTGGATGATTAGTTCTGGATCACAAACACCACTCCTTAAGAGGTGTACTTAAGAAAACAGCTTCCACAGCCCAAAACACAAAACTTTATATCCCTTTATTTTATGGCAACCTAGGCTCATGTGCACCTGCCACAGAGCATCCCATTAATTTTCTTCTATACACTAACTAAAAGAGGTGCCTGGGACATATAGTCGTTGCTTTCTTTATTTTCTTTTTTCCTCCTTGAAAATTTTCAAAATACTTGTCTTTTTTGGGCATCCTCAGAGAGCTTGCTTGCTTTTCTTTCATAGGTCACTTTTGGTGTTAGTTTATGCAGAGGCATAATACTCTGCACAGAGTCTTCAAAGGCAGATTTCAAAGGCACACACTTGGTGATGTCAGAGGATTGCAAGCTCAAACAAAACACAAAAATCCAAGATGATGTTTCTAAAAAAGCAAATTTCCCAACAGTATCCTTTTGCCTTGTAGGTGTTTTTCATCTTCTTAATCCATTTGGAATACACTGTACAGTTAATAACATCAGACCCTGTTTTCAAGCAGGTACATGTTATGGTAATATGAAGGCTGCAGGACGTATCAGACAAGTCTAACAGACAAGTCTATGAACTTGAAGATCCCTTTGTGATGCCTTTGTAATTTCTGCACGCACTCTTTCTCTCTAATTACCAAAGCTTTTAGAAGACCAAGAGACAAAGTACACTAATTGAAGGCTGGAGGAGATGTGTTTTGTCATTTATGAGGTATGTCATTTGCATTGGAACAGCTGACGATAGTGTCTGAACAATGCCCTCGTAAAGACAGGAAAGACCGCTGACCCTTTGTCTACGTCCATCTCTAGATTGTATAAAGAGATCTGTAATAAATCTGTAATAAACTTCTTACAGATGTCCTCAGCAACACAATGAGCACAGGATGAGCAAGTTTCTTGTGGGTTGTATTTTCTACATGTACATCGCATGTGGTCAAATGATCATAGAACACTAATAGTTGATGCTATAGCAAATGTAAAGTAATGCTTTATACCTGCAGCTGTCATCCGTAAATCCCTTTGTCAGTATCACAGAATCTCAGTGCTCTACCAGAGTAGAACCGATGGAAAAGAAGTTCTGTCACCCAGACTACTTTAGAGACTCTTCCACAGCAGTCATCGTTTAGCAAATTCAGATATATGAGCTGGGAGACTAAACTCGGAGCAGCAGTCAAAGACCACCAGTGTCTTCTTATAATAAACAGGACTAATTATCAATTTTAAAGCTAAACAAACCTTAATCAAAGTTCCTCTGGTCATACTTATGTTCTCAACATCAACGCCAACCTCATGCTGGATTTTCATCAGCACAGAAAGCTGTTTCCACAAGAGAGATTATTCACAGGCTTGTCTGTAATTTAGTATGGAGTACAATCACACTGCTGGCACACATATGATGATAATCTGTAGGGAACTGGGAGTTAATGCACAGCAAAGATGGACACAGCACAGATGTTAGCTAGAAAGCGGATGGTCAATTTCATGTGGAATCCATTGTCACAGGTTATTTGACTACTGATTGAGGTGAAACCTTTGAAGAAATGTTCCACCACTCTCTCCTTTAAGGTTATAATTTATAAAATGTTTTTTGGTCCTATCAGGTAACAAGCAGGCTAGCTATGGTCTCACAAGGAGAATCAGAACACGATGTACCAAGCCACTTTCAGGCATGTCCATGTGTTATGCATAAGCCATGTTTCCACCAATTTATATTGCAGAATGTTCATGTAAATAAAATGGGCAGGTGCAGAAATGTTTTCTTTGTTTTAAATTGCTAGTTTTAAAAAACTATATATATTTTTGAGTGGAAAGTAAAAAAAGGGTGTTGGAGAAAAAGCACATTTGCATGAGGCAATACTGCACTACTCTTGTTTACTTTCCATTGCCACTGTCTGCCTTAGATTTCATTTGGTCCCTTTGTAGTTTTATTCTTAATTTTGGATTTTTTATGACTTCAGTTGTGGCCCCCTTACTGTTTTGGGTTTTTTTTTTACTTTGTTTCCTTTGGTTCTGCTCTTCATCAGTTTGCTTCCTTTTTAATTCTATTTTCTTTGGAGTCCTTTAGTTAGGGCTGTATCTATTCATTACAGAATGCTGCAAGGAACTGAATGGAGGACGAGGTTTAAAAGAGCAGGTGAGGGGCAGGAAATGAGGGCCCGGTGTTTTATACTCTGGCTTGGGGCGATGATGTGAACTGTGGCGGGAGACAGGACATGTTACAGCAGGGAGGTATTAATGCAGCTTAGACCTGGAGCTGTATGTCTAAGATAATCTCCATTTGCATGGCAAGGTCTACAGCCTTATACACAATATGCAAAAGTTTGGACACCCCTAAAAACCTGGGAACATGTTTCCAGTGTTGCATTACTTGTTCTTTTCTAATATTTTAGGCCTTAAAATGTGTACAAGTGTCTATTTTGGTCAGCATTCAATGCCAGTATAATACGAAGATTATTTATTATTATTATAATTGACACAAGAGATGGAAAATATATCCACAAACATACATATTAACCATTTCCTCAGCTTACACAGCTGTCTTGAGTTACAGTAAAAATGATTGTGTTTGGTGATTGGTTTTCGTCCTAGTCCGTTATGTATTTAAAGTCCCTTTGTTTAAACCACTGTGCCAGTTCACCATCACACTCTCTCATTCTTCTTAATGTTTTGCGTGTTTTATGTTTTCCTTGTGTTTTGGCCCTCGTACCTTCTTTATGTTCTTTGTGTCCCTTGAGTTCGTGCTTGTGAATAAAAACTAACAAATGGAACCCTGTGTCTGTGCCTCGCTACCCCAACCGCACGTGACACACACACATTAGTATTATAATAAGATATGTTGGAAAAAATGGTTTAAAAATCTATAAACACCATTTATCCCCGCACTCACACAAATTTTCAACCAACCCCCACACTCACACTTACACAACAGTGGTTCACACAGCACATGTCTTTGAAATCTGAAATAAAAGTTATTTTGACTTTTAATCAATGCCAGTTTAAAGTCCTAAACATTGTAAAGTTTCTAAAACTTTGAGATCACTGATTCTACATATGATCAGTAAACAAAGTCTCCAGTGTTGACCCAAACACACAGATCTTCCAAATCAGAAGGTGCTTTTGAATAAGACAACGTTTTAGCAGTCCTGCACTTTCAGCACACTGGCATGCTATTCAGGGGCAGAGGGCTAAAGCGCAATTACAGTTTATTTTCTGAATCTGACTTATTGAAAGAGGCTTAGTGACATTCCCATAATGGTAACACTTGACTGAAGGTCAGCACTAATAAGCCCACATTACATGTACACCCCTCATAACCTTAAATTACATAAGAATTTATAAAGGCTTTAGTCCATTTTGATTGAGTTAATGTCATAAATTTTATCAATAACATTTCCACACAACCTTCAACAAACTATACATTGCTCTGCTTTTTATTTTCCTGTTATTTTAACCTTCATTGAAGGTTCCTTTTGTGCACCAGCAGGGTCCTGACCTTGCACTACACCATTTAAACTATACTAAAGCTGTAAAATCTGGACTGCACCACTTCTGACTACATTTCTAAAGGTTCATTTCACATTAAAAGACTCCAAACAACTCCAAACAACTTTATTTCTTAATGATTAAATTACACAGAAATATTGAAGCATTATTAGTTGAGGCAGTAGCTTAGCAGTAAAAAGGACAGGTCCAGATGAGCACAGAGGACTGCTTTATGATTACAGCTTCATTGTGGGGCAGTATAAAGGCTCTCTAACCCCTTTTGAGTTTTCATTTGGCACTTAAAAGCTACATTTGTCCTAATCTCATTACATGTGAAGATTGATTTCCTGTGTACATTGTGCTGTCTTTTATTTATGTGCAGTTTTATTTTCTACCCATTGCTGGTTCTGCTCACTAGCTACAAAAACAAGGAATCTGAAAGCTAATGCATTTCCTACCTGCTGATGCAATGTTACTGGATGAATAAACATGCTTGACTGAGAGCACTGACAACTCTTGTACAAATGTCCCCAATTATCTAACATTATGCTTTGTCATAGCAGGGAAAGGGAGGGCAGTCCTACCCACCACAAATTCACTCCCCCAATAATAATGTGAGTAAAACTCTGAATACATCCATTAACATGTTGCAAACTTTGTCATCTTCCAGTTATGACATAAATACATCCCTGAAAATGTCCATTAACATGTGGGAAACTTGCAATCTCCCAGTGACAAGCTGAATACAACCATTAAAATGTTGGAAAGTCACAATGGCCCAGTATTAAGGAACAGACAACCCATAAAACACCCATGATAAGGTTTTAATTTTGTAATCCCCCAATGATAGCATTAACACAACCCTGAAAATCATAGCTGTAGCTTAATTATCTAATTTATTATCACAATCTCAGTACACAAAAGGGTTTTAATTTGTACAAATCCTAACCTATTCTTAATGCAAGACTAAGCCTTGTCATATAAAGCCTCATTTCTAAACATCTCTCTTTTTTTTAACAAGCCTGTGCTGTGCCTCCCACCTGACACACGGAACAGGATAGATTCTATTTTCTGACCAGGTTGATTTTCTGACCAGGTTCATGAAATGTATCAAAAAGGCGTGATGATTTTACCCAGGCATATGAGCACAACTGAGTAAAAATAATGAGCCAAATGCTGTAAGATGGGGTGGGGGGTGATAAAAGGGAATGAGTCGGTTAAGGCTAATTGGATTTCAGGGCGGCCCTGCCAGTCCATTACTGATGTGCAGTTCTTTGAGTTCACTTCATTGTGAATCAGTAAAATCAGAGGGTCCTTTTTCCACAGGTAGCAATGTTCCAGTCTTTCATTTTTGTAAAACAAAATGAAGCAACCGAAAAAAAAACAAGGAGGGTGAAAAGGAGTAGTAAGAGTAAAATATATAGCGAGTACTCTACACTTTTACAAATGGAGGAGGAAAATAAGTAGAAAAAAATTTGGACAGAGGCCATTTAAAATAATCAACAACACTTAATTGAAGGACAGTCTTTATAAGGTTACAGGACCCCCCCCCCCCCACATAAACTTACATTAACAGTTAAGCTGATTGGTTTATTCACTCATCATAAAGTCTTTCATCAGTTTCACCCCTGTGTAATGAAAGTGGATGTTTGTTGGAATAACGCTTTATACATTTCTGTGTAGGTTCATGTCAATTGTCATAAAGATTTTATGTAGATGTCATGTAGACTCGAAGAATCTTCCCATTTGTGTTTCAGTTCAGAAGACTCATTAATTCAAATGTTCGTTAGGAAACCAAAAGTGTTTGTTCTAGCACTGTGTCTCAAAAAGCTCTTTTGGGCCCCTTTATTTTAAAGAGTGAATGCTGGTAGCCAAAAGAAATGACTCAGAAATTCTAAATTTTTGAATAATTAAAAATCTTTTGAAAATCTAATCATTTTGAATTTTTGATTAGCTATTTAGTCTTTCTCCAACTTCATATGTCCTCAAATTTAAGAACAATTAGACGACGGAGAGTGTACAGCCTGCTAGTTTTATATATTTGTTTAGGAAGGAAACACTAGAAAAACTAGTTTAGGCATCTAAAATCTTCTGCACACTGGATGAGAGGCACTAAAAAGTGTAGCTCAAGTTAATGCTGTTCTATTTTCATATACATTTAATGGCATAAATCATTCAGCATCATCTATTGAAAGGATTCATGTTTGGTTTCAATTCGAGCTAGAGTACGTTATGATGTGAAAGAGCTAACCTTTTGAACTGGTGTTAGTAAAAAATGATTTTAACAAATATAAACTGTGTAAATCAGACTAAAACTGGTGTTTGTTCTACACGCTCACCGTTTGCTGCTCTTTCTCCCAGGGACTGGAAGATGTAAATGTAAATTTACCATATGTTGCACTTCTGGCATGCATCCGTGCTGGTTAAGGATTGAATGAATGCTTAGCATAATTTCTTTGAGCAAAGGGGTTTTATCATGTACTACAGAAAAAGCAACATGCTCACTTTGTTTTGGACCCTGTGTTTTCTCCCCCTGAGATAGCAGCACGGCAAGTGAAGCTACGATTCTTTTCATTTCAAGGGTTTCCAAATATGGCCAAAAGCTCTGGTGTCCATCACAGTTTGGTGTATCCCTTCCTCAAACACAGTCTGAAACCTGATAATTAACAGTGAGTTATTTCACTGAAATTTCTGTATTTAGTAGCCCATTTCAGCCAGTTCAGATCAACATTTAGATCTGAGAGAAATGTGAGAGAAATGTTTGATCTGAGAGAAATGTGTGATTCCTTGGAAGAAAAGCTCTTTCAAAGCTCTTTCAATTTTCAAAAAGGCTGTTTGAGATAATTGTGAGCGCCCTCTCTTTTACCTGCAAGGTCATGGCTGGAGATCGTCTGGAGGCACTGCAATCGGGCATCTAGCAGCATCTGCACCTGCTCCTCTGCAGTGATCTCCCCATCTGAGCCTGCCTGTGAAAACACAACAGCTTTAAACTCTCATCCTTCTCATGAAGTTATTAGCATTCTGTGGATTTCAGAGACAGTTCACAGTTACAGCAAGTCACTGCAAAAATGGTTAAAAACTAAAAACTAGCAGAAGTTCTAAAAGGGTTCTAAAAGAAGATGAAGGCGATAAGCAAAGGATAAGCAAAGTTCTGTGTTGCCGTGGCTACCAGAGAAGAGGTAATGATGTATTTTTCCTGTAAGGGGAACCTGATCTGTCAGCTGTGAAGAGAGTGTCAGGGGGGCACTGTATCTTCTTCCTCCGATGTTTAGTATATTCAGCAACTCGGAAGATGTAATCTGAGCTCAGCCTATAAAAGTTTCTTCTGCACCTCCCCTTGGTATCTTTACCAAGATCATTCAGGGTGAAATAGTCTTCAATCGTGTATACCTTGTTATTGTCTTGTCTTGTCTTTTTTTCCTGTAAGCAATAACTCATAATAAAGACAACAGTGCACGCATTTTTGCCTCAGTTCACTGTAGCAAACTTTACCTTAATGCATACTTTTTTATCAAGAAATACTGTACAACCTGTACTAACATTGAGGAGCAAACCGTATTCCACATGCAATTTTATTTTCCGTCACTAGAAGCTCAGTTTTATTTACCGTCACTAAAAACCTCAGTTTTATTTACCATTACTACAACCTCGATTTTTTGACCATTATTACAACCTCAGTTTCATTTATACCACCATTACTCCAAACTCAATTTTACTTACCATCACAACCTCAATTCACCATAATTCATGTTTGATGCTGTTAACAAATTATTGAATACTTTTTGCATTATACATATCAGCATTTCTCATAAGGTTTCATCTTAGTGCTATCAAAGATTAAAACATGGTAAAAGCCAACAAATTGAGAAGTGCTTCTCAGACATCACCTGGCTTGTGCTTGGAAAGATCTCAGTTCCCGGATGATTAGCATTTTTCATCCATGATTATTATAGTTGTTAGGGCCCATTTCAAAATTCCACACACAATCTCAATGAGCTAACTGTGTGAATGTTGATGATTCATGGTTGAACAAACTCATGACCTGGGTGACTACTGGTTGTTCCTACTGGCATTTTGCTCCTTTCATATTTACTTGCCGGAAGCTAGACAGAATTCTCGCCCACATGCGCCAACAACAGTGGCCTCAATCACACCCACAAGAGATAAACTGTAGGGCTTGTCACCTCCTAATGTGACAGTGGAGTGAGTCAGATATTCTGAACAATGATTTTATCTAGCAAAGTTAGTTATCTACCCACAGTGTCAAAAACAAACACCAGTGTCAATACATTTAGAAGATTCACAAGGCGAATAAGATTTAAACCAATTCATAGTTTTTCACATAGTAATTTTAATTTTAAACTCAGTTTCATGCATTACCCTTAAAGAAAATGTAAAGGTAAATAAATAATTAACTGCTTAAAAAATGTTAGCATTAGCAGCGTGCAAAGACTCGTACACAAAAGGAGTGTTGAAATAACTCTCTCTACCCACTTGTTTAGACAGGGCACAGCTTACTAATACTAAATAAACAGCACCAAATTCTGGGCCCTATGCACAAGCAGTGGCCATGGGCCCCTGTAAGCTCGAGGTTCATAACTACCTACAACTAACCTTACTACTAATCTAAGAACTCTTATATGTATAACAAAAAAGCCTTATTACACAACTTCT
>JBBPDB010140363.1:0-15347 GCA_037974465.1 Brachypetersius altus
CTCTAAGAGTAGACATACATACCAGGTGTATGGGGTTAACTGTTTTTTATATTGTGTAAAATATTAAAATTCAATTTCATGAACATATCCAAAAACACTGCACATCTAACATACCTAACATTTTAATCCAAAGATTTGCAGTTTAAATGTGTCCATGCTGTGAAAAAAAAAAAAGAATCACAAACGCCTCCTACTGGCGGTTCATCGGTACTGGCCGGCCATTTAAGGTGGAACGGAATTCTCGAATTAGTAGCTGCGAATAAGAAGCCAACTTCAGCCTCGTGAACTGGCTCAGCGAAGAAACATCCTTCAGTCCGTCAGTGTATCTAATGCTGCAAGGACAGTCGTGAGCAAATGTTTGGGCCCAGCTGTCGACTTTACATCACCATTTATTTGCTGGATTTAATATGTTGCAGGTAGAAAAAACCTCAAATGTGACCTGTCTAAAAAATAATGGCACATTAGATTTATTTGAATATATTACCTCGTCAGACGAACAGAAATGCTGCACTAAAATGGCAGAAATTTGACGTTTGCATGTAAGAGGTCCAACAAGACCGTACCCTTGATTCTCCCGACAGCTGCGCCATGAGACAGAAAACCTGCAGCACGATCCCGCGGCCGTTGCCAAAAAAGGCAGCTCCGTCCAGTGGCCTTCACTGAGCGTCAAATCCTAGTGACCTTGGTCTCACTACTTAGACTTTATGTTTAAAAGATATTTAAATATATAGCTTAACATTTCACTACGCTTAAAAGTAAGAGCACTAAGAGCGCAATAACATTTAAAGTTGATTTCATGAAGTTTCTATTTTTGCTTAACGTGGACTTAGTCCGTTTTCCAGTGGCAACATGTGCTTCGTGTCCTAAACACTCGCTTTTTAAATGTATACTTAAAATCACTTAAATAAAATATCGGGCATTTTTCAAATTTTGTCAGAATGTCGTTTCTCACTCTTACCTCCTCCACTGGCCATCAGGCGGGGAGCTGCTCCCAGCGCCGCGGGGGCTCTGGCCATCAGGCGGGGAGCTGCTCCCAGCGCCGCGGGGGCTCTGGCCATCAAAGGCATTCTGCCCAAACGGAGTAATATTTTACTTGCCATCTTCCCAACTTTCAGCTGTAAGTTGCGTTTGTTTGTGACCGTGTTTCAACCGAAACTAACCTGCGCCTGTCCGATTACAAGAAAGAAGATTGACACAAAACAGTCCAATCCTGACGCTCCGGCTTTAGCCAATCAGTTTCCAGGGAACCCAGGAAGTACCGAGAGCTGTTACATGTTCAGTTCCGTGAAGGAGAGAAGAGTCTTAATGAGTGTGGCCTGGGTTTGGATTTTTTTTGTACAAACTTTATTGAGATGTCTCAGATTTACAAACATGTTATAATAAGCTGAACATGTTTTCATTTTTTTCCTCTTTCTTTTTTCCCCTTCCTTCCCAGAATAATCACATCAGCAAAATATATTCAAAATAAACACAAAAAAAAGACAAACACCGATTTCATAAGGGGGTTTCAAATCAACTTTAAATCAAATATTTTAAGCTATCATATCATTTCTGTGCCTTCACTGTTGTTAGGAGTTTTAGAGATTCCATGTACATTTTAAATTCATTCATGAAAACAATACTTTTGTGGTGATTTCAGTGCTCTATTCTTGTGGATAAAGAACTTGGCTAGACAAAGAATTACATTGCAGCAGAGTTCATCATATTTGTTTTGCAAAATCATACCAAAAAATACATCCTCTGTAGAGATAATAGCTGGAAACGATCACAGTAAAAAAAATGGTCCGGAGTTTCAATAGCATTTTCGCAGAATTAACATAAATTGTCATCGATATTAAAACATAGTCTGAGTAATTCTTTAGAAGGATAAATGTTATTCATAATTTTATAGTGTGTTTCTTTCATTTTGGATAGTATAGGAAATGTTAGGTACATTGTTCTTAGTTTAGCAATTGTTTTTTTTATTAAATTTATGTAGGATATCATTTTTGTTGCCAGAAAACAATATTCCAGTAAAGCAGTTTCTTATAAATTTACTGTTACATTTTTCATCCAGAATCAGAGTCGCTTTTATTGACAATGTGCCCATTTGTGGAATTATAGGTTGATGGGCCGATATATTTTTTGTTAGAAAGACAAATCCACGAGGAAGTGCTTTTTGTAATTTCCTGAAGTCTGATGTTGAAGGGTTGAATTTAGGTTTAGTGCAAAATTGTTGATGATCCAAAAGATTACCATTGGCTTCCATTAAGTCAACTACAGACAATATATTCCTCTCATACCAATCCTGATAAAACAAACATTTATTTCGGTGTAAAATATATCTATTATTCTAAAGCACTGTAGTGTAGGGTGAGAAATTATGCACAAATAGCATTTTCCAGAGCAGAACTTGTCTGTGAAACTCTGATAATGAAATAGGTCATTTGTCGATATTGAAGTCTGCCATTAGAAGACAATTCAATCCGCCAGTCTTACTGAATAAGTCATTTGGAATACAGAACCAAAAAGAGTTGCTGTGTTTGATCCAAGATTTCAGCAAATTCATTTTTAAAGTTCCATTAAGGCAATAACTTGTGAATCTTTAATTTATTTAACCATAATGCTTTTTTTCATATAGTGTGGCTTGTTTCTCCAAATAAAATGTAGGTTATTTTGGTTAATAGATTTAATCCGTTTGTTTGGAATGGCATTAGAGTCGGCTGGTTCGGTAAATTCACATATTGACTTTGTTTTTGATTTTTTGTGAGGTATACTCCAAGGTATTTGATTTCTGACTTGATAGGGATATTACAGATGTCTTTAACAGTTGTATCACGAATTGCAAGTAGTTCACATTTGTTTAAATTAAAAGTTAATCCTAAAGCTTTGGAGATTTTTTGTCTTTTTTCAAAGGCTATTGGAATTTGGTGTCTGTCTTGTACAAATAGTGTTGCGTCATCGGCCTAAGTACCTAAGACATTTAACTTTTTAATTTCATTACAATTTTTTTATGCAAATCGCTAATATTTCTGTATATGAACAGAAATGGTGAAATGGGACAACCGTGTGGAATTCCCACATTAACATTAAAACTGGGGGTGGTGCCACAAGGTAGAATGATACAATCGAACTAAATTCCTACATTTCCAAAACCTAAATATTCAAGAACTTGGTGCTCTACGGAGTCAAACACTTCATAGAAATCTAAAATGAAAAGAAAAGCATCATGTTCAATTTGATTTCTATATTCAATAGTGTCCATTACCAGCCTTATGTTATTATGAATTGCTCTACCTTTTAAGAAACCAGACAGTGTTTCTGCAATAAGAATTGAAATTCCTGTCCGAAGACGAGCAGTAAAGATGTAGGTGAGTAATATGTAATTAGAGTTTCTAAGAGTAATAGGCCTTCTGTTTTCTGGGGTCTGGGGTCTTTGCCAGGCATTGAAATAATAAGCCCATGTTTCATTGTGGGTGGAAGTATACAAGTTTCAAATATTTCCTGAAATACTTGATGTAGCAGCTTTTATTAATAATAATAATAATAATAATAATAATAATAATTATTATTATTTTTTTTTATTTTATTATTTTTTTTTTCCCCCATTATCTTCCCAGAAATGTCTATAAATATCTTCTGTGAGGGGCGTCTGAATTGTCATTTGACTATCATCTGGCACTGACATGCAGGACATAGCTCGATACATTATATTGAACCGTATGCGCGAAGAGGTGTTTGAATAATATAATTTAATACATAGCTCATAAATCGTGTTTAAGATTTCAAATTGAACGAAAAAAAAAACCAGCACAAAAAGGAATATAGTCATATTTCATAATTTCTAAACCTTTTCAAGAGGCTTGAGGTAGCTTCACCCGTCCAACGAAATGTATAAAGACAATCACCTGAGGAAGAGAAACATCAAAATTAGGCCTAAGGCAGTAAGACATTTAACACTAATCTATTCTCAAAGTAAAAGCACAAAAAAACAATACAGTACATTGAATGTTTGAACAAATGTTTGAACTAACATTTATTTAATGTTTTTTGTGTGCCAAAGTGTGTTATGGAGATTTTCTTTACTTGAACAAAGGTGTTCATCAGGCTTTTCCTCCGTTGGACCTTGACTGTTTGACTGACTGGCTTGGTTTTCAGTGATAACTGGAGATTTGTCTTCTGGAGCATTGAGCATTGGTTCCTTCCTGGCCTTCACTGCCCAGTGCACAGACTGCAAAATGAAGGAGCACTTGATACTTAAGTAGTATCTGCACATCATTTTAGAGTATATTCGGTTAGAGTGCATGTGCTGCAAAAAACATTGTAATGGTAATATAGCTGTGGCTTAATTGGTATAAACTTGTCTATATTATAGCATGTATTTTTACATAAAGAGTTGAAGTACTGTATTAATTGTAATGGAAATCTATGAATTTCATGGGTCACCCAATGAAAAAATCAATGGTCTATAAATCTGGCACTCACAGTTTTAACCGCGTCCCTCAGGGCCTGCCACTCTGTAAATGGCAAAGTGATCCTACTCCTTAACCAAAAATCATAATTTTTTCTTTTGGTCTCATCAGTTAGAACTTCTTTAGCTTCTTGCAATTTCTGAAACTCTTCCACTGGAAAAAATGAATGACAGCATGTATGAACTTACATATCTAGCTTTTTAAACGCAAAAAATACAACATTTGCTGTGAAAAAAAAATATGCAAAACTGTAAACTTTACAGGAGAAATGTTCTGTACTTCTGATGTAACTTAACGTAAAGTCTTTATAGTTTATTTAGACTGCTTTGTTAATTTCACACACATATAAAGCTGTTGTGGTTAAATGAAAAATGGAGATGTTTGGTTTTCTCTGGATCAAGACTAATGATGGGCTGTATTTGTATATTTGTGATCTTAATTATGTAAATATATAAAAATACATGAACGTATGTAGTTACAAATATCCATAATAAAGTAAAAAAATATATGCATAAGCTACAGACCGTCATCAGTCACTATACAAAGGAAACCATGTCTCTCCTTTTCATTTTGTATATTATAAACACGTTCACCTGCTTTAGGATTTCCTGGATTTTTGTCAGGGTGGCAGGCCAAGGCTCTCACTTTAAACTCGCTGACAATTTGTTCAGTCTAAGGCATAAGACACAAAACAAAAGAGCGTAAGCTACACAAATCTCAATTGCACTGCTACAATTGTTTTTTCTGCCTCTATAGATTTGTTTACATAATCTGTCTTGGGTAACATCAACATACATGTAATAGCTTTTGAATTGTCAATGTAATTCCTTGTAGCGTGTCATCAGTTGAATTCAGTATTTGTCTATCAGTAACCAAGTTTCCATCCAGTGTTTTGCGACGTTTTGTTATCATCAAACAGAATATGCGTAAAAAAAATGTGCAAAATTTGCTGCTGTCTCCAGTCTGTTTCCATCACAGTATGATTATCAAAAAAGTATTTATTACAAATATTTCTCCATCTTAAAATAGCGTCTCTTTAGCACCACCTGACAAGTAGATTCAGAAATCAGAAATCAGAAGTAACCCTGATTCTATACCTTTATCACAGTCACTTCCATAATTTGCCAAAAATCCATTTGTGATTTTTTTTCACAAATCGGGCTAACGCTAGTTCCAGTGGTTTTTTAATCATTACTGTTATTACGTGCGTTTTAAAGCGGTTCCAAGAAAACGGTTCATTTTCTTGCATCTGTAATATACGGATATACCACTCTCTGACAGACGAAGGGTGGGTTGTGAAACAATTCACAAATCAGAGTCATGCGCTGAGTTTGGTCTTTCTGCGTTGTAAGGTTTTTAAGTAATTCGTGCTTTAACATAAAAATGCAACTTCTAATGTCGTCGGATTTCAGGGAGGTAGACTCAACAATATACATTCACAAATCACGACCAACACAATGCTTCATGATTTAAGACTCTAAGTGATTACTACGAAGAGTAATATTCATTGGAATGCCGAATCGCTAACCGCAAACTATCTTTACTGCGGTCAAACCGCCCCCTTGGTTGGAAACCTGGCCTAGTGAGTCTCTTACTTGCTAGGCTAGATGAGATGGGATGGCTATTGGAACGTTATCCCCAAACCAGTGTATACATTAGGAACTATACCGTTGACAGCTCATCGCACCCAAGCAATCCGTAATAATCTTCCAGATCCTCCGGTTTACAGTTTAGTATCGTTTCCATGATTGGCCAGCAGTATTTTCTGCCTGCTTCTCAGCACGCACTATAACAGACAACACCGTAAATACTTGTATTATTTTTACACACTCGCCCTACTGGTGGATATAAAGTCTACTCATTTGCGCGGATACACGAGACTACCCGGGACTGCAGGAGGTACGCACAAGACACCAAAACCCCTTCTATATGAAACTATGAGAAATGAGATACTTTGTGTTTTCACTACAGATACAGTTGAGTTGGAATAACCTAATATATTTTCGGATGTATACGTGTGCATTATTAAATAAATTCAGATCTAGCTGTTGAGTTTGATTTAGTGTGGAACGTTTTGTTTTTCATTGTTACGTTCTGTTATCAATGACGTCATAGACTATGCTAGAGTACAGACACTCAGCTAGTGGTTGGAGCCAAAAAATCACACGCTCGGTTTAAATATCCGCCCAGCTGGAGTCGAGAGGGTTTTGCGGATCTTGTTGCCTGTTACATCGAACGCGGCCTAAACACACAACTAAAGATGGCGGATAGGAAAGATACATTAGCTGGTGGCGAAGCCGACTATGATGGAACGGAGGAGCCGGTGCTCAAGAAGCCACGGAGTAGTAGTTTGAAAAAATCCCCTCCGGATTGTATGAACGACGAGCAAAGAACATGTGTAGCGGAGTTGGGTGAGTGTGTGGCGGCTGCGACTTTAACGCGGCCCGCGGGAGAGGAGACGGAGATGGTGGACGGAGAAGCAACGGTGTCGGCTAGGGGAGATGACAACAATGGACCGCTGATCTCGGAATCCACGTCTAACTGTGTGCAGACATTCGTGTCTGCACCTGAATTTGAGCTCTCAGGTATCCAGCGAAGATATCAGTGTTTTTGTTTCACTGCTCGTTTATTTCCGAGCTAACTGAAGCTTGGGAATTGGGTTCCATAATCGTAAAGTTAGCTCTGTGGGTAGACAGGCTAAGCTAGCTAATGGACAGGTCAGCTAGCAAAGTAAACTGGGAGTGGTAGTCTGTCCCGGCAAAAGATAGCTTTGTCATTTTAACATTTTTATTTACTTTATTAAACTCATCATATATCAGTGGCAAAATTGAGTTAAATTGTCATTTTTTGGAGATTTTTGATGTTCTATTTTAAGTTGACAACAACTGATTGCAAGCTGCTAACACGATAATATTTAAGATGACTTAATTATCCTAATTAAGCTGAGCTAAATGCAGGTCATTCTCAATGTATTTTTTTTGTCAGTAATTCTTAGTGGCACCGTGTAGCTGGTGGTTTCATTCAACTTTGTTGCTTGAAAAGGGGGAAAGGAATGGGAATCTCATAATATGGTGGCATGACAATTATTTACAAACTTAAACGTAAACATAAATTCACATTTACGTGCCCGTGTTTGTTTACAGGGGTAATGGACGAGTGTGTTCACCCAAATGGGTTTTATTCGCCCAGTTTCAAACAGGATGATGACGACTGTTCCTCACATGCTAGTTCCAGTGACTGGACTCCTCAGCCTCAGATTGGTAAATGTAAACCAGTGACCCATCATTCTCAGTTGTCAACATCAACAACAAATTTCCATGCAGACATTTTTAATTTAGTGTAATGAATTGACTAGTTGTGCATTTTATACAATGCCGTCCATCACTTAAAAAGTTGTTGACGTTATGGTGTATGGTAGTGTTGTTCAGAGTTTAGATTCTTGATTTGTTTTTTTTTAATCAGGCCTTCGTGTGTGTTTTGTTAGGTTCTTACCGTTTCATTCAACAACACATAATGAGAGAGACAGACCCCAGGACTATCTTAAAAGACCTGCTCCCAGAAACTGTCCTTCCACCTGATCTTGATGACATGACGCTATGGCAGATTATCATCAATATCTCTGAGCCTCCTAAGAGAAAGAAACGAAAAGATGTCAACACCTTGGAGGATGTTGTCAGACTACTTAATAATAGCAAAAAGATACTTGTCCTAACTGGTGCTGGGGTATGTGTTTCTGTTATCATTATTAAACCTTTGTGTCTGTATTTCTAACTACAAGAACTTGACTAACAGAATTGGATTGTTTAAGACATGTGGTAGTGAGTTATGCCTGTCTCTGATGATTTTTTTCATTAACGTCATGTTTCAGTTATGTATGAGCCATTAGCTGGTGTAATGTTATGTTATTTCTTAGTGCCATGCATGCTTTGTTATCTATTCTGATTGACCTAAGATTGTTCTTAATCCTTAAGCTTTTGTATTTTGTAGCTGCTTTCATATAAAGAGGTATATACTTCCACTTACACATTATTCCTACATACACAAATATGCAAACATAATTTTAACAAACGTGACAGGTGAATAATATTGATTATATTGCTACTTGTGAAGTGATGCATTAAATTAGGCAGCAACTGAGCTGTTGGCTCTTGCTGTTGATGTCTGGGAAGTAAAAGGAGCTAAGTAACTTTGACAAGGGCCAGATCATCTTAAAAACGACAGGAAAAACAACTGGTGAACGTGCTACAAGTTCACAAGGCTCACTGACATGCATGAGCTGCAAAAACGTTTAGGAATAGTTTAAGCAACATGACGGTGCAAAAATAAAGTTGTTGAATTGACCAATACTCTACATGTTTGTCTGATCAGCATCTGTGAAGTTTCTCATAGGACTTAAAGGATCTGCTGCGAAGGCCTTTGTGGCAGATATCACAGGACATCTGTAAAGATCTTGTGTAGTTAGAGCTGTTCTGTTTTAATGAAGGGGACCTACACAATGTTAGAGAGCTGATTTTAATGTCATGGCTGATCAGTGTAAATAGCTTGGAGGAGGAGTTCTCAAACTATATATTCAAAAGGTCTGAATCAAATTTTTAGATAAGGTCCGGGACGACAAGTGATGAACAAATCCCTTCTTTAAATTTGCTTACAGTATACAACTAAAAGAAATGTTGCCTATTGTTTGCCTATAATTTGCCTGTTTGCCCATAATTGTTTTCTTAAACAGTAAAGTGTAATATGCACTATAGTTTTATGAAAAGATTTAACAATAACCTCGATTAACTGAATTACTTTATGCCTCAACAAATAAAGTGACGACGGGACATTCCTCCTTCTCCGGTGACTCTTATAACGACGCAAGTATTTCTCTCAATCGTTGCTTGTAGAACTACATGTGAATGCGTGTTAGCCGTAGCGGACTTGCTAATGTGGATGTGAAGCCTGAGAATTGAAGTGCATTGCTTTGGTTAATCTCAGGACAGGATACCCATAAAAATAAAAAATGTTATCTAAAATATATTGACAGATCTTTTTGAGTTAAAGATGCTCTTAATACTTGCCAGTTTTGTTCTATTATTGTACCGTTTTAGATTCTGAAATCAACAGGCTGCAGTAGCTAGTGCTTTATTGACTAATGTTCACATCTAATTTGTCAAATTTATTAAACAGCAAGAACTTCTGTGATACAGAAACATCGATCATGGTACATTTACCATGTGAAGTAATACATCAAAACTATTGTCTTAAGGTTAAAGATGAATAACTATGAGGCAGAGGTTTGCCTGGATATGTTTTTGAGGACACATCACAAAGGGAATGAAAGTGGGATCCTGAGGAAGACTGTTTTTGTTCATTTTTTTTTGCAGGTGTCCGTTTCCTGTGGAATACCTGACTTTAGATCCAGAGATGGGATTTATGCTCGACTTGCTGTAGATTTTCCAGACCTTCCAGATCCTCAGGCTATGTTTGATATAGAGTACTTCAGAAGGGATCCCAGGCCATTTTTTAAATTTGCTAAGGTTTGTCTTTTTTTATTTGCTTTTTCATTTCATATCTTCTTTCGTGACAGTGTTTCCCAATTATTTTCATTTTGCTGCAGGAAATCTACCCAGGACAGTTTCAGCCATCACTTTCTCACAAATTCATTGCAATGCTGGATAAGAAGACGAAACTTTTAAGGAACTACACTCAGAACATTGACACACTGGAGCAGGTTGCAGGTGTACACAAGGTCATCCAGTGTCATGGTAGGTTGGTTTCACTTTGTAATATACCACAAAGTCTAGCCAAATACCAGTAAGGAAGAGCACTGCTTTTGAAAAACAATGTTAGGTAACACTTTAAAGGTAATTTTTCTATGATTTCCTGAACTGTATGATTTGTAAAGCCCCCAAACTTTTCCTAAAATATAACCCAGCTGCTCCGTGTCGAGTCTGAAACAGGCTTTGAGCCTCCCGTTGTCCAGGCGGAGCTCCTGGATCAGCTGCTGAAATTCCCTGCGTTTTTTACGTGTTTGAAGAATGGGCTGCACCCAAACACTGCGGCGTTTTTTTTCTTTTCTGCGTAAATAAATCGTGTAGCAGAGTTGGAGGAAATGGAGAGCGCGGCTGATGGTTGCTTAGCAACGACAGACGCTTCCGGAGCGCAAGCGCCCGAGTGCTTTTGGAAAGAAGGAGAAAGCGACGCGCCTCGCGTTTTTGTGAACGGCCCCTAGAGCTGCCAAAACACTTCAGACCTAAGCTGTGGGATCTGGTACCCAAGTTTTGAGGTGGGGCACCTGTGGATTGCTCTGTTTTGTAGGCTATAGGAAATTTGTTCCGCGGATGGGATTGAGGGGAGTTCAGTCAGAGACCTCAAACCATTCCTACATTTTTTACATTTTATTTTTATTGCAGTGTTACAATGCACATTTCCCACAGCCATTGATGAATACCATAACCATGAAGGAGTATACTTCAGCAGTGCTTAGGTTGGTGGTATGTGTCACAGTAGCATGATGGGTTTATCTACAGGCCATTGCTGGCTTGCTTTCTTTCTATAGTACATTCTGTCATTGTTCCCCCACCTATTTCTAATAGCCAGCATGGCCTTTTTCAGCAATTTGTGCTGCAGTTGCTCGTCTGTTGGAAGTTTGTGAGATCATTCAATGAAGTGGAACAAGAAGGCCTACCTCACAATTTAATTCCCAAAGATGTTCAGCTGGCCTGCAGTCAGGGCTGAGTGCAGGCCACTGGCACTTCTCCACATTACACTCATCAAACCACATCTTTATTGATTTGGCTTTGTGCACAAGCACACAATTATGCTGGAACCAGAAAAAGCCTTCCCCTGACTTTTGGCACAAAGTAGGAAGCTTATACTTGTGTACAATTAATTTGTTTACTGTAACATTATCATTGCCTTTCACTGGAGCTAAGGGGCCCAAACTCAGCTCATTATCCACCAAACTTTACTTTTGCATTCTGTTATCCTGAGATCCACCGAACCTAAATTCAGCCCTCAAGACATCACATTTGCACCAAAGTCAAGCGGCAATGTGCTTTACAGCACTCCTGATGATGCTTGACATTGTCCATAGTGACAGCAGAGTTGTACAGATTTATTTTCTAGCGGCGGTTTGGAACATTGTAGTGAGTGATGCAGTAGAACAGCAATCTCAAACAGAAGCAGTCCTATATGGACCTGGACCTATAGCCCAAACAGCAGGTTATAATTTAAAACCCGATGGGGCGCGTCTATTTTAACCGGCGCAGCTTTTATAGTCTTTTTGATAGTGGTTTAGTGGATGAGAAAACGCACAGACCATGCAAGTTAAGCCATCTCACGTAACACCACTCAGCCAATCAAGTATGTGCGTTCCAGGTGGTAAGCATTGTGACTCTACAGGGCAGACAGATGAAAGAGTTAGATGCAATGCAAATTCCCATCACCTGTGACGTGTTTCCTGTTCCACTGGCTGCAATACAACCCTAAAGCATGATAGATCCACCCCCAAGCTCAATAGTTGGCAAGGTGAACATTCATGAAATGCTGCTCCTTTTGTTGCCATGCATCAGATCTAATGAGCTGATTAAGGTCTGAAAAGAATCTGAGACTTTGGAACTCTTAGGATGCCCAAACTTTTGCACAGTGCCATGATAGTTATTTTTTATTTTTGTTCAGTTTACAGCATAAAAAGTAACTATACATCAATGTTTGCTGAAAATATTGTCATTTTTTTCCATTTCCTAGAGAGACTGTGTCAACAGCTATTGATTACCAATATGACACAGAAAAGGGGAAATTCAAGCTTCCCTTCAACACGTTATTTAAAAATGTTCACGTTTTGGTTATTTTTTTTTTCTTATTTCGAAATCCAGCCCTACTTTTATTTAGGAAAGGAGAGAACATAAATCTCGGCAGTCATACATGTATGGTCAGTTCTATGCAACGTGACAAAATGTAGTCAAAATGATTTTGAATTGTACTGAATCAATTCGTCAGGTATTGATTACATGCAATGTTTATACAACTAATAGGCTACTTAAATATATATCACACTAAATATTTATAAATTCTGATCTTCTGGACATGTGCTTCTAGAAATGTTCTCTAACTGGACCTCTTTAAATTTGAGTTGAATGCCCCTGTAATAAACATTCCTGCTACTGTTTTGGTCTACAGCTTTGTGGCCAGGACAGATCTAGTAAAGCAGAAGTGAGCATGCCATGTTTGAAGTCACTAAGCTCTTAAATATGACCTACTGTCTGTGTGTTTGCAAGAATATTGCAGCCTATTTGCCAAAGATTACACCTCAATGAGAGGATTGCAGCATAGATGTTCTGTGACTAGATCAGTACATAGTAAATCATATAGGGCTAACCATTTAGCAGATGTTTAGCACTGCTGTCCAACATCTATAACCATATCCCAACAATGAAACATAGTGCTGTCAGTATCATGGTATGGGTCTATTCCTCTGTTGAAGGACTCAGATACTCCATTGTTAGAGAGCTATGAATTCTGTACCAGAAAATTGCAGAGGAGCCTTAGGGTATGATTCTGAAGTCAGCAGAAGGTGGTGTAAATAGGATGACTCTAAACATGTCTGTCCTACCAATTAACAACGTACAAAAAAGTTTCAGAATTCCAGTGATTTACAGAAAGCTATTGCTAGAAACCACACCAATATCAGATTGCAGATCTGTAAATAAGAATGAGCCAAAATACCTCCAAAACAATGACAGTTACTGGAAACGTGGAAATCATTGATGCTCAAGGGGCTCACGTCAGTTAGTGAAAGCATGCTTTTGCATACTTATTTCTGAGAAAGGTATTTAATATTGTATATTTTGTTACACTGAGTGCTAACTTTTTGTGACTTGGAAGAAGATCTAGGCCTTTTCAGAGTAAGAGTTCTAATTCTGCTCATTCTTGTCATTAAGGTGCTCTGATCCAACTAAATGAATCCAATTTTAGGTCAGTGATCCTACTATGAAAAACGTTATGAATGCAGGCTCTGGCATTTAAATATATTCAAATATATGCATTATTATTTAGAAATCATAACAGCTTGTGATCTATGTAAACTCCAAAGCAACACATGCATCATGCTAAGCTAGGCAAAGTTTTTAATACATACTTTCACACCAAACTGATGTCTGTAGTATGAGTCTGGAGGTCAAAAAGTGGAGGATCAAGAAGGAGGACTGTAAGGTGGAATTCAGGCAGGAGTTCAGACAGGCATTGGGTGGCAGTGAAGAGTTGCCAATTAGCTGGGCTGCTTTTGCCGAAGTAGTAAGGAAGACAACTAGAGAGGTATTAGAGCAGACATCTGGACAGAGGAAAGGACAAAGAAACCTGGTGCCAGATTGAGGAAGTAAAGGACAGTATCCAGAGGAAGAGGTTGGCGAAGAAGTGAGATAGTCAGAGAGAGAGAGAGACAGAAAGTAGACAGTTTAGGCATGGTTTGACTCAAATGAGGGAGAAAAAGAGCTGTATACAGGCAGGGAGAATGTGTTGAGCAGGTGGGGGAACTCCGAGGGGCTAACGAATGAGAAGAATGAGCAAGAGAGAAGGCTGGAAGGATGTGGTGATAGTGAATTGGGAAATGCAGAGGTTTAGCAATAGGGATGTAAAGACAACTATGAAGAGAATGAAAAATGGTTGTTGCTTATGGAGACTTGGAGGTGTTTAGGAGAGATGGCAGTGGAGTTTTTGACCAGTTTAATGGAATCTTGAAGAGAATGGCGTGGAAGAGAAGTGTACCAGTACCAATTTTCAAGAATAATTACAATGTGGAGGGGCTCAGTGGATAGGATACTTGCCTCCAGACCAAGAGGTCATTGGTTCGAATCCTACCTTCAGCAGAGCACCACTGCCCCCTGTAGGTAGAGAATTGAAGTCGCTTTGGATAAAAGCGTCTGATAAATGCCATAAATGTAAATGTGCTGAGCAGTAGTAACTCCAGAGGGATAAAGGTGACTAGCCACAGCATGAAGTTATAGGAAAAGTGGTAGGAAGTTAGATTAAGAAGAAATGTAATGATCAGTGAGCAGCAGTATGGTTTCGTGCTGGGGAAAGAGCACTACAAATGCAAGTACATCTGAGAAGAACAGAGAAGGAGTTGCACTGTATCTTGGTGGACTTGGAGAAAGTTATGTAGGGAGGAGTCTGAAGTGACAGAGCAGTATGCTGGAGTGGTACAGAATATGTATGCGGGCAGTGTGACAGCAGTTTGGTCTGTTGTAGAAGTGACTGAAGTATGGAGGTGGGTTTCAGCTCCATGCTCTAAGCCTTTTCTATTTTGCTATAGTGATGGACAGGTTGATGGATGAGATTAGACAGAAGACCCCATGGACTATGTTTACAGATGACATTGTGATCTGTAGTGAGAGTAGAGAGCAGGTTGCAGAGACCCTGGAGAGATGGTGATAGGCTGTGGAAAGGAGTGGAATGAAGGTCAGTACAACCAAGATAGAATACCTTAGTGTGAATTAGAGGCGGGCAGTGGAATGGTGAGGAGGCAGGGAGTAGATCTGGTGAAGTAGTTCAAATACTTGACAGCGCAGACTGGTGAAGAGGAGAGTGCAGGCCGGGTGGAATGGGTGGAGAAGTGTGATTTGTGACAGGCAGGTACCAGCAGGGTGTACAGGACTGTAGTGAAACCAGCTATGTTATATGGTTTGGAGACAGTGGCACTGATAAAGACAGGAAGCTAAGCTGGAGGTGGCAGAGATGAAGGTGTTAAGATCTGCATGAATGGATAGGTTTGGGAAGGTGGTGGCCTAGTGGTAGGATACTTGCCTCTGGATCAAGAGGTCATGGGTTCTAATCCTACCAGCACACCACCACTGGGTTCCTGAGCAAGACCCTTAACCCCAAGTTGCTCCAGGGAGAGACTGCCCCCTGTAGGTA
>JBBPDB010140422.1:0-15341 GCA_037974465.1 Brachypetersius altus
TTTGAGTTTGCTTCAATAAAGTCATGTTTGCAATGGAACCTGGTTTCACCGCCTGTACCTTCCAAGGCAGCTCCATGACAATGCCTTTTTAAAAATTGTCCCAGGTTCAAAGATCTTGTGGTATTTTGTTTGAAAATAAGAGAAATTTTGGTGTCTTGTTCCTTGAGTTAAAGAGCCATTTTTGTCATTTAGAAAAAAACATAACTTGTTGGTAATGAGGAACTGATTTATTTGAAGATGTCCAAGTTTGAAAAATTCCGTGAAAAGTTCAGTTACCTCATCTGCAATCATAACACTACATGCCTGGCCAAGAAAGCTGAGCAGCGACTTCACTTCTTGTGGAGGCTGTAGAAAGAATTTTATCTTTCCTTTCATTTTCTGCTGAAGGCAAGGACTCTTGCTTTGCATGATGCTTTTACAGCCAGGTACCCTCCTGACCTGGAGGTCAGTAACCCAATGTTCCAAGATGTTTCTGCCATAATCAAGAGAATCAGTGTAAACTGCTGTGAATTGCACTTGTTGTAGAATATGGGGGAACCAGCAGTAAAGCTCTACTATCTCCACTGCTGCATGGAGATAACAAACCCATGGTTTGTCATGCTTGTTGGCTATAAGGCTCACTATTAGGCATGCAATGTTTCCATTTTATGTATAACACTGTATAGATGTTCAGGATGTGTATATTACCTGTACATTGCTCACATTAGATAAGACACATTAGATAAGACTTTCCTACACAGTTAAAAATGCTGTTTGGATTCAAAGTTTGTCCCAAAGTTTGTCCCTCTTCTCATCTGGGAAAACATTGCAGTGGATATTTGGTTGCATTCAGGAAAGAGCATTAGTAAGGCCAGATGTTGGATGACTAGTACTGGATCACAAACACAACTCCAAATAATCCCAAAAGGCATTCAGTTGTGCTCCATCTCTTCAGAGAAAAGCCTAACAGTGGGCTTTATGCCCCTCTAGTTACCTCTTGGCAATGAGTCCGTAACCTCATGCTCATGTGCAGCTGCTGCAGAGCATCCCATTCAGTTTAAAGGGTTTTTCAATGGAGATCATAAAGCTATGTGCATGATTATGTCAGTTGCACCTTAATGCAGCTGAATTCCCTAATTAGAATGGGTCTGAATATGTTGGGCCATGTGTCCATGTATTCAGGTATGGGCACTGGCTCTTATTCCTGGCAAGCTTTATGGCCAGCTGTTAGAGAGGATGTTTTCCAAATAGACAAAGCATCATTGTTGGTCAGTCTAAAAGAGTATGCTAAATGGTATGAATACACATGCTAATTACACCATACCATGCAATATCAAGCAAGGTACTTATTATCATAATGTGCAGTATCTTATTATGTGCTGTAGTCTTACCAAGTGCAATATCATGCAACGTTTTCTTATTTTATGCTAAATTGTTTTGTTATGTGCAGTACCATTATTATGTGCATTGGTCTTACTGTGTAAAATATCACAACTTGACATAAGCAATGTGTATACTGCATATTTTTATTGGATTTGTTTAGACATGGTATTTAATATAATTCCGGTCTCAGCCTGATGCAAGGTTTCTGATGCAACATTCAAAAGTGGAAAGTTGAGACAGTTCAGCCTTTAACGCTGCGATAGGGTCTGCCAGATCTGCCAGGGATCAGTGTGTACAGGGGGTGAAATCAGTACTAGAAACCATTGTAAAATGCACACACTTTCTGTGGTCATTCAGTCATTTGCATTTTTCTACAGCTCTGATCCCACACCAGCCATCAGACACTGATTAGATGGCAGTTTCTGGAGCTCTGCCACATTTGGCATACCCTCTTGCCCTTTGTCAGTTAATTGCTTCTCAGGCCATTCCAGAGCATGACAGACCTCCAACTATTGAGTCTGAATGGTGAAATACCACCCTGCTTTGGAAGCGCTTGGATAAGCTTGTTTTAT
Source organism: Brachypetersius altus (assembly GCA_037974465.1). Lineage (NCBI taxonomy): Eukaryota > Metazoa > Chordata > Actinopteri > Characiformes > Alestidae > Brachypetersius > Brachypetersius altus. The sequence goes on from JBBPDB010140422.1 coordinate 1,935, forward strand.
TAACATCCATCTGTCTGATACACGTGAACGTGAAGCCAAGTGTGTGTGTGGGGGCTTACACGCAGAGAGAAAGAAAAACTGCTCAGTCATGTTTGGGTAAGCTTAGCACACACACTGCTGTGAATAGCATTTCACACCTGAAAAGCTGCAAACTGCGAAATGATTGAGGAAGATTTCCATTCGCACTCGCTTGTTGCTCCGCTTACAACCTCTTCCTACCCTTATTCTCTCATTGCCTTTCTCTCTATCTTTCTCCCTTTCTCTATCCTCTCAGATGCGGGGGAGGCAGTGTGGTTCCTAATAAATGGCTGCAGAGACAATTGAATGCTAGGTGCAATCCCACCGTGCCGACTGTAATGGCCTTTTATCGACAAGCTAATTCCCAGCAGGTATCGAATGTGCCTCAACAGAAAATGAATGGAAGGAAATGGGCTGCTGTATTTCCTTACAGACCCCCCACCCCACCCCACCACCACCTTCTGGCTCATTTTCACTGACTGCGTCGCTTTTCTGTCAAGCTGCAGCCTTACTGACAATAAAACATAACTGCTGTTTCATTCCACTTGCTTTGAACCCTCTTTACCATTTTACATACCTAGAGCATGAGCCTTGTCAGAATACTATACAGGTATGCCATCAGTTTTCCACTGTTTGTTATGATTTAATAAAAAATTATCAGCCCGTGAATGCGGCTATGCATTCAGCTGTCCTTAACCATAAATGGTTTGGTAAGAGCCAGAGGTAATTCCCCCTTTGTGGTTCAATGGTAAGATGTCAGGCACTGAATGAAGAGAAACAGACGTCCAAATCCATGTCGTGAGAAGATGATTAACACAAACGTTTTGTTGCCCATAAAATCAATATTGTGATGTCTCCAAACACTAGTTTGATAGCAAACATGCAATCACACTTTGCATTTTACAATCTAGTTTATTCAGCCAATTACTTCTTATAAGCAGGAGGACCACTACCCTCTAAGACCCCTTGTATTTGCTTGGTTTGCATGGTGATAGAAGTCGCTACTGAATATAACCTGAAGTTGTTTATGCGGTTGATTTTATAGAATGGAATTAAAATAACCTGAGGTTATTTTTGTGGTTTATTATGGATTATAAAACAAGATTAATATGACCTCATTTTGTAATTTATCATATGAATGTTGAGTATTGTCATCCAAAAATGTATTGATGAAACATAGATTAAGTGCCTAGAGTGAACTGCATGATATTTTCTCCCCCTCTCTCTCTCTCTCTCTCTCTCTCTCTCTCTCTTTTTTTACTCTGCCTGCCTCGTCCCCTCTCCCACAGCTGGGGTGTCCACTGAGCTGTTCAGTTGTGAAATGGGAACAAGCTAAGGCCATAATCACAAAACATCTGAATCTCGCTCATAAACCAACTGTCCCTATGGGTGGAGGCGACTGAGGCTTAAATAAACGATGCCCTGGAAGACACAAGCGGCCTGCTGACAAGCAACACTCAGAGAGGTGTGCAGTTCTTTATGTTTCTTTATGCCTTGTTTCGGAAATCGATAAACCAGCTTGGCAGATAACAGAGCATGTTACAGCACCACAGCAAACTACCATTCACTCAAACTCTGCCGTTCCATTAAGATCATACAAAACATTGTAACAAACCGCAAACTAACTAGGCTACACTATCATGAAGCCTTTAACAGGATCTAAGGGGAAAGGGAACATGCCACCAGAGACATCAGTGTTGCTTTTTAACTTTCATCAAAACACAAAGTGACAACCCCACACACAGTCATCTGCACAGTCTTTAGCTGTCTGGCTTTCTTCTTTGTTAATTGTAGTTCTTTGTGTCCAGTTCAGTTCATAGTCCATTGTAGCAATCCCCCACAAAATACACAAAACAAAGTCCAAGTAAGATAGTTCAAGTGTGACGTAACTCTGCCTGCTTCACTATAGGAGAATGTTACAAAATATATACAAAAATTGGCATGGAGCAACACCGGCAGCTTCGCTATCGGAAACTGTACCAAAAATACATTTACATATAAAGACAAAAGAAACCACTTGTGTGCCAGAAACCAAGATCCCGTGCCAGGTCACCACTTCACAACAGCACTCTAAAAGTCTCTTAACCTCCTAGCTTTAGCTTTTGTTTTCCTCTTTTATTAGATAATAGTGCCCCCTTTAGGCCGGGAGGATAAAATAACAAAACACAAAGGACTCGAGGCTGTTACAACATAATGAGCTTCCAAAGTTCTCCACCAAACACTCTGGCTGCTTTGAGCTCTAATGCAGCACAAACTTATTTTATTGATTTCTTTACACTACTGCAGTCAGGTGTGTGGCAGCACATCGATTCATTTACACAAATAAACACCAGGAAACAAACAAAACCCCGGCAGCAGAGTTCTGCAGGACTCAGTGGGGTTCCAGGTGAGTGCAGGTCATTTACATTTTAAACTCGCAGCAGGTCTCTTCATCTCCCAACTTTCAGAAATGAGGTGTTTTCAGGGTTGGACTGTCTGGGGCTTCAGGATGTGCTCAATGGCCTCCCCAGAGCTGCCTGGGCGAGGAGTATCTCCAAAACAATCTGCACTTCAATTTCCCCCTAGCCGCTTCACACACACAGCGGGACAAAGACTCTGCGACTCCTCATACCTCTCTCCGCTCAGCAGCTTTTTTTCCTCCTCTCTATCTCGCTATCACTTTTTCAAAGCCCTGCCATCACTGTCTGAAAAAAAGCAACAAGCCTATCAGAACTATCTGGCAGTGAACTTCTGAAACATCGCAGTTAATCAACGCCATCAGTTCAGAGTGTCAAGTGTCAATAGATGCAAAAAAACATAGAGAAACACTCGGAGGCAAGAAAAAAACAATGATGAGACAGAAAAATAAGCATCTGTGGCGTTTATTCATGAATATAAAGGAAAATAGTTAACCCACAGCACAATTAATTCATAACTTTTTGATAAACTTTCTGGTTGAACAAACTTTACTGCTCTAAAAAGACAAAGAGCAGTAGCTACAGCTACTACAGCAACAGTAGCAACAATGAAACTGACTAAAAGAGCTGCTGTTTTGGGTATATAAGCAAATATAAGTACACAAGCAATACTGCAATTTTCCACTAATCATTTAACATATATATGCTGTATACCCACACGTTTGTACACACTTGCTCATCCAGTCTTCCTTGCTCATAAGTGGTATTAATCAGAAGTTTGTCCCCATTTTGCTGCAGTAAGAGCCTCTGCCCTTCTGAGAACATTACACTAGATGTTGGAACATTGTTATGAGGACTTGATTACAGGACATTAACCCATAACACCCTTAGAGTGTATTAGCAAAATACTATTTCAAGAAATAAAAACACTCTAAAACAGTTTAAACAGTCTTATCTTAAAACAAGTGTTTGTTCTCTTAGACCAGGGGGGTCAAACCTGTCCAGAAAAGGGCCATGTGGGTGCAGGTTTTTGATCCAACCAAAAAGAAACCACAGTAACTGAAAACCAAGACCAACTGATTACAGAGGTGGAATCAGGTATGAAAACCTGCACCCACACGGCCCTTTTCTGGATAGGTTTGACACGCCGTCCCTTTGTTGCTCTTTCTCTCAGCACAACACCACCCAGCCCTCTTTGGACCACCTCCCTCTGTGGGTTTTCCCCACTCACTTGTGGGCAGAGTCTTGCTAGTTCAAAGAGTTTGTGCTTTTCTGTTCATTTCTATTTTATGTCATTTTGCACATTACACCATTTAAAAAAAAAAAAAACAGCACCAGTGCTGAAAGGCAGCATACCTCTTTAGCTAATGTTTACCATTGGTGGCTCAAATGTAGCTACTCCAGAGCATCTTACTTATTGGAAATTCATGTACAAGGGGTGGACTTTAAAGTGGCTGCATTTGCTAATTAGACATGGATTCTGGAGACTTTTGGACAAAAGGTGAACATACAAAAACCTTTCATTAGGCTGAACATTGTGCCTTTATGTTCCAGTAGTTACTGCTCTTTGTCTTCATAGTGCCATTCAGTCTTCAACCTTTATTTTGGGCTCATCCCAGGACTTGCAGAATTACAGATACAAAACAGCCTGTCCCAGAATGTACTTTAGTTTCATCTAAACCCAGGCCTGGACATTCATTTAATGTATTATCTTTTCTCTACCCTCATCTGACTTTATTTCTTGATATCACCTGTTTACTGCTCTGTTTCTGCCAAACTGAAAGGTCTGATTTTTTTATGACTGCCGAGACCCTACAACTGCTGCTTAAAGCTGTATATGTGGGACTGACCTATTTGCAGTGGTCGCATGAAGCAATATTGACAGTGTGGGGTGGACTTTAGGTTTGCAACAGTGCTGTCCATGGATGAATCCTTCTTCCTGCCAGTAACAAGCAGCCCTGAAGACCTGGATGAAGATAAGAAGATAAGGCTCAGCTTTAATGTGTGGGAGTCTGAAGAAGTGTCCAGCAGTGTAGAGGTTTAAGAGTAACACTATTAAAGCTTTTCTAGGTTCTATATGTTTCAGTAACACTCAAGAATAATAATTACAAAAAAATGTTTTGATATAGTGACAACTACTTAAACACATTCCACCTGTGCACAAAATGTAATGATGTAGTTAGCATAATGTTTAAATAAGATAATATATGATGTCAGCAGTCTAACGAGAACATTTCTATAAAAAATATAACTGTATAAATATAGAAAGTGCTTCTTGAAATGGTAAAATACTGCTGTACTTGGAGGCAGGAGGTTTGAAAGTAGGTGATCAGAGAGCGTTATGTAGTGCGCAGACGCGAGGCTGCTGTAGCATGACTGCTCTGTGTTTTGCCTTCGTATTTTAGTGTTTTAAACACTTTCCCCCAACTTTCCACAGTTATCTCAGTTTATTTAGTATCAGTAAGCTGTGCCCTGTCTAAACATCTGGGTAGAGAGAGTTATTTTAACGTTTCTTTTGTGAGTTTTTGTGAGTCTTTGTTTCCACTTGCCGCACGCTGTTAATGCTAATGCCAATGCAATTTCCTTTGGGATCAAAGAAGGTTTCTGATTCCGATGATTTATTCCTCCTGGCTGCTGCCATTCAAATCATTTGTGGCAACTGCAATTTTCTTTAAGGGTAATGCATTAAAATGAGTTTAAAATGAAATTACAATGTTCTGGGACCATATTTGGGGGCATATTTAGGGTTGACATTTTTAAGTATTTGTTCTACCTAAATACAACAACACGCTTTTTCAGTATACGCGGGTGTTTCCGGGGCGTAACCCCCACGAAAGCGCTGAGTTACTGTATTACAGCTGTGCAAATCACTGCGTTATCACGTTAGTATATTATTTATACATAAATATTTAGTTCTGATCATTCATTACAGCATAACTGTTAACAGACAGCATTGAATGCTCAGCACACACTAGTAAGGGCCACTGCACTGATTAATGGAAGAAAATAAACTGCCGTGGGCAGTAAAGAGTCCGCATAATATGTTTGTTATATCACTGTTAGTAATAGAAGTTTCAGCATTTATTGTGTATGAATGCAATGCTATGCTAATTGAACTCTGTCATGGCCATTTTTAAAATAGCCTATACCACCAAGAATATAGGGTTTTCTTTGCTCAGCCACATCTGATAGGACAGATTAAAGGAGTCTGCTCTATATAACTCATGCAAAGTTAGTATTTCTTACACACAGCAGGCCAGGCAGCCAGGTGGTTATTTATAAAAGTATCATGCCAACGTCGTACCTTAACACATAACCATGATAACAACACAAACCCATAACAAATCTGTATCAGTCCATCTCATCCATTCAGCTTATACATTTTGTTCTGCAGCACTCTGCTCAAAAATGCATCCACTTTTTCAGACTGTTTCAGACATTGATTATTTTGCATAATCTTGCTTTCTCTTACATTATGTCTAATGAAGCTATAAATGTCTTCACTGACAATTAATGTTGATTCAACGTAGATCAAACTGATTTTGCCTAAAGGGAAGGCAAGTGAAGGAATGCATTAAGATCTTGAACACTAAGTAAATGATCCAGTGGACTGACTGCCAGAAGAGGCTCTTTCCTGTTCAGCAGACAGAAAGAGTTATGCTTTTACCTTCCAAACTAATGAGCCAAAGTAGCACTCATTCAACCTTTCAGGGAGCCAGACGTGCTGTAACTACAAATGCACACCTTATGTTTGTTGAGTGACCAAATACCAGACTAAATCTTGGGCACTTTCTTCCAAAAAGCCTACACACTGTTGGGCCAATAATGAGCTCACCCCTGCCAATAGTATAAATGAAAGGTAAAAACATATTTGCAAGTTTTCTGAAAAAGTTTTAAAAACTTTTAGGATTACACTATTATGACTTTAAGCCAGTAGTGAAAGTTCCACAAAGGTTCTTGACTTGGATGCATGATTTTAGGACACATAACTTTCATAGCAATCCTTATGTAAATGAATCACAAAAAGAATACAGTCTGGTATCAAAAAATAAAGATTCTTAGCTTGGATGTCCAGTTGTAGGAACCAACGCATCAATATTGGCCTTTTACATGATATAGAAGTTCTTACATAAACTCTGATCTTTTAGAGTCTGCAACACCATGTTGCAGATATTCTATGACCTGTAGTGGCTCAGTGGTGGGTGAAGAACTGGGCAACGAAAACTGTGGCTGAAAGAAGAATGTTGTCTAGACTTCAGTCCATCATGGACAGTCAATCATGATCACCCACTCCACAGTGTGGTAGACAAATAGAGAAGTACCTTTTAGACTCACCAGCAACAAGAAATCCTGCCTTGCCATTGCTGTCAGACTCTACAACTCCTCTCTCTGTCACACATCCACACAATAATCTGTGCAATAGCCTGTTGCTTCTTGTTGTGTAATTTCTTACCGGGTTAAATAACTATCATTATGTGAAGGACTGTGTGCATTATTTTTGTTATAATAGGCAACAGTCTACCATGTTCAGTATTGTGAAATGCTCTTATCAGGTCTTAAAACATTATTATTATATCTCATGTGCAATATCACATGTGCAGTTGTCTTACCATATGCAATATCATGTTAATGTTAAGTATCACTACTTATGCCAATATTATTTTTATTACTTGATATTACAACTGATCACTACTATATGCAATAACGTACTCCAAACTACCATTTGTGTCTGTGGATTTCACATATGTATGGCATTCATACCCAGCATTTTTGTATATTTTTATATTGTTATTGTCTCTATGTCTCTGTGTCTCCATGTACTTTAGTGGTTCTTCTTTGGTAATGTTCCCAGAAATCCTCTTTGGCATCTTTATTGTTGAGGGTGCAATATGATTCCAATCGGATTACACAAACCTGATATAAATAGCTTTTCAGAGACCTCACCATTTAAAAGTAAAATCTGCATGTAATTAGTCCCGCTTCAAGTAAATGAATATTCCAGTGTTCAAGGTTGTATTCCAAAAAGGAGGCCCCAGGTGTTTTAAAAAATTAATTCATATGTTTTCTCCTCCTATTATGGTTTAGCACTACAAAGAAGTAAAAGAAGATTCAGACTTCCTCCTTAAGAGCATGAATAATGCCGGCTGGTTTGAAGAACATATTTTACAGTGCCGTTATGGCGAGATGAGTGTGGTAAACAAGCCACTTCCAGTGTCAGATCCTGCAGGAACCATTGACATTAGTCAATGTAATTGTCTTTACAACACATTTGTCAAGTGTGTGCCCCCTTTTATGCCAGATGATCCCCTCATCTCAGAGTTGATTTATTACAAGGTACAAAACTGATGCCTCATACATTAGCATCCAAATGTCACATTGTCTCCTGAAACATCAGTTCATTTTTATGTGTGAGGTTCTCAGAAAGAGATGGCTGTCAAAGTTATGACTTAACCTCAGGCAAAGCAGATCCATCATCTACTTTTCTAAATATGGCCTCTGTTAAGCTTTTGGTATGTCATATTGCAAAGCATAAAACAGTGAATCCCTCTGTTATGAGTATTACTTAACTATATTGAAATGTTTCACGTGAGCTGTTAGGGACATAAAAGCACTATGATCTTTGAGGAATTTAAAATGAAATTAGAGCATATGGAGATGAGCTGGGAGGGCATATGAGTTATTGTCCATCTTAATTGCTAATTTCCTCCTCTTCCGCTTCATTGTTTGTTTCTGAACATAACTTGTTCTAAAAGCTGCAGTAGATGCCAACATTAAATATTCAGTGTTTACCAAGCTAGAATCTATCCTCCCTGATCCATGAGCAGTTATTAAATAAGATGTAATATATTTAAGATAGTATATACACTATGTGATTATTATGTTTTTTAAGGATCCTTATTTACCCCATGCTCTGCATAGGTTTTTGGGTTTTTGTGTCCTCTTCTACACACCAGACTATATGGTACTTGTCAGTTAGTTAATGAGTGAGAAATGTGTGCTCCCAAGTGTGGGGTCTCCAGGGCTGAGATTGGAAACCCCCTGCTGTAACACTCATGTGCTCTTATGTAACCTGCAGCATCTCTACCATACTCAGAATTATCCTTATCCTGAGCACCATGCCTCCTTTCAGAATCAGAAAACTTTACTGATTGCAGAAGAATTTGCTAATGTTACAACTACACAAACAAGGAGACACAAAAATAATTCACTGATGTACTGATAAAACTAAAAGCAGTTAGGGATGTCTCATAATCATCTGCCAAATGAATGCAATGCAATGCAATGTATGTTAATGTCTGCAGATAAGTAATATTGAAATAAATAGTGATATTTTATATAACAAGGCTATCACATACAAAAGTAAGCTATTACACATAGCACAGGTCAACAGATCAAAATCATCAGAGATACATTTATATGGGTTTTGTGGTGTTTTTCATGCTAATTTCTAATCAGTTTGTCCCTAGCACATACAGTTTTTGTAATGACGCTAGTTCTATATTGCATTATAGTTGGTATAAGTAGCATAGAATACTCATATGCTAAGCGTTTTTGAAGAAACAGTGGACTGACACTGATCATTATATCTATGCCACAGTGTGTGACTATCTATTACGCATAATTCAAAAAGTTGATGTGACTGAAAAAAACTGAAGACAGATCTGAAATCAGCATGAAAAACTGCTTTAGAAAAATGTGTTGTGGCATCTGACGATTACAAAAAAAAAACTAGCATAAAAAACTTTGTTGACCCATGTAACGGTTTAGCACCCAGTAAGACAACCATACTGCACTTGGTAGACTATTATAGTAAGATTATAGTGCACATAATGATACTGCTTTAAACCCAGTAAAAAAACAGCACCACAAAACATCAGGTTATACTGCACAGAATACTGTGTGGGTGTGTAAAAGGGGGGGGTTATTGAGTCTGATGGTGAAAGGAAGGGTGTATGTGTTGTTCTGTGGAGTACTTTATGTTGGTGAGACTGTGGCTGAAAGTACTTCTCAGTTCAGCCACAACCAGTGGGATAATTATACCCATTGCTTGTTTTCCTCATTTCAGACTGTAAGCTATCTATATCTCTCTCAGTCAATCTCTGCCCTTATACACTTGTCCATATTACATTCAGATCAGCTGTTAGCTTTGCTATTGCATTAGCTTTTTTGTCTTCCAATTTGCTACCCGAAGCCTTGTTTGCTTTTGGCACTGGATGTCAAAACGAAGAATCTGAAATATGTGGTGATTTTAAAATTCAGGCAGTCTGGGTAAAGTTGTAAGAATGTCTAAAGTAAGGGTGAAAGTGACCATTCTGTCATACTTGGACACACCACAACAAACAGCAAATGCCTCAGCAAGAGTCTGTAGTGGTTTTCATTGATGCCCACACTAACTAGTTGACTAGAAAAATAACACTAAGCATGTGTAGTGTTAGCAGTGTAGTGTAGAGCCATGGGTGCCTATGGACTCACCGATGCACGCTTTTCTTGCTTTCAGAGAAAATGAGCCAGTCAGACCACTAACACTCTGAAAATGCAAATGAACGTCCAGCCTTGCAGAGTTTAAGCTAAGGGTTTTAGCTTCTGATGTGTTGCAAAGCCTGTCAGCTTCATAGAGATTCCACTGAGCAGATCAGCTTGTGAACAAGAGTCTTAAAACACTGCAACAAAACTTCTGCTTAAATGTCAGCTTGCAGCTCTAAATCCATGTCAAAGATTCAGAAAAAACAACACACTAAGCCACACTACAGTGTTTGAAAAACCTCCCAATTCAGTGAGCAGCAATGAATAAGTGAACAACAGCAAGTCAAAGCCAACCTGATAAGTTCCCTAAAGGACAACAGAGAAAGGAAAGGACAGGTGATTGCGATATGGGAATAAATGAAAGAGCAACACTCTTTAGTGAAGGTGCAATGGTGCATTAGGTAGCCTGGTCCCCCTGGAGAAAAGCTCACGAGTCAAACTTCAAAGTGACGCCAGTGGAAGGTGAGAATGGGCACTGTGCTTTTGAGTTGCTTTGAGCTTATCCAACTGTGAAAGCAAAGAGAAAAACAACATCAAAACATGGCAAAAAGTTCCACAACTCCAGAGAACCTTGCACATCAACAAAGCCAGCCTAAGTGCTTTTCTCTGAAGCAACAGAGAAGCATAAATTCACAACCATTGATGGTAACTGGGGCATATAGTATTAGTGGAATGTTTGGATATACAGTAAACCCCTACTTTAACATGAATAAGCTGCTGTGGTTTCAGCCCATGGCAGATTTTTTCTGAGAGCCGAACTAATTATTGTTGCTGATTGGCTGCTGCTCTTTGAAGCAGCTGCAGTCCAGAATTTCCCCCATGGAGTGTCTTGAGTGTCCTCGTGTTTTTCATTTTGTTCTTCTTAAAGCCCTTTATTTTTATCACTATAAATTAAATGAATTTATTACTGTATTTACCTGCTTACACCAAAACAAATGACAGCGCAAACCAAATAAAATGTACATGCATGAATTTACAGTGCAGTCTATATAGGGGTAATATCAGCATTTAACTTGCACCGTGGGAGTTGAGTGTTATCTGTACAGTATGGATACGGGTTTATCTTTACATTTTCTTTAAGGGAATATTTAGGGTTTACACTATAAAAAATAGACATTTTTAGGCATCAACCACATCGCAATAGTGCGTTTTTTCACAACACGTGGGTGCTCTTGGAACATAATCATGAGAATAGAGGCTATGATCATTTTCACAAAGCACATCCCCCCTAAATTTAGCTGCTGAGGCCTTCTCAAGTTCTCAAGTGTCAAACAATATTCTAAATGTCAGTCAATACCGTTTTCATACCTCTGGGCATAATTCCTGTTGGCTCAATGACTGTAAAGAGTAGTAGTAGATCTGCTGGCGCAGAAGGTATACATGGAGTTCTGAACCGAGTTATAGGGCAGTCGCTTTTCCCCAAAATACTGGATCCTGTCACATTATGTATCCCAATATCATTTAACCTGGCATGATGGCGCATCTTATCAAATGGCAAGAAAACACTTTCACGTTCCTCCTGTTTGGATGTGCTGCAACAGAACCAATAATAAAAACAGTGCAGGCACAGTTTATCACTTGCAAATGTGCCACTACTGCTGTGAATGTTCATCCCTCAAAATAGCTCAGCGACTCCGAAGAAAACCACTGAATTGCGACATCAATTTATGTACTGCATTAGCATTAGTATTAGAAACTGTTTGTTTAGTTGGAAAGCCCACACATGAAAGAGCATTTGATGCTCCTAAAGGGCTTAATTAATACACCCATTAGAAGCAAGATCCAGTATTACTGAGGAGCACTTACACTGAGTTATTTCTCTGATGTCTCCTTTTTAATCCACACTTTTTTTTCAGGACCCACAAGATCCATCAGTACTCAATGTTCCAGGACCACATTGTTTTCAAATTAAGCCCTGGAGGTAGGGCAGATGCAGAAGTGACGCCTGGAATATTTGTAGGTTTGTTTTCTGATTCTTGCTTCCACAGGGAGCAAGAGAAGTGATCTCAGCAGACTCACATGGGAGAACTTTGGGGAGATTATAGACCAGATGAGCCTCAGCATCCTGTCCTGATTGCTCTGTAGAGGAAAAATGTCACATGAGGCAAAGCTTAAAAAAAGAAAGAAATTCATCAAGCAGCTAATGCATGTAGGTGTAACTATGGAAGATTTTTTTCATGTACTTTCATGCATAATGGTACATGTGGGCTGTATTTAGACCTGCAAGAGCAGCCAGGGGTGAACATGAAAGTATTTTACTGGTTCACAATGGAGAGTTGGAAATGAAACAAGAACGCAACTCTTCCTTTTATCCACTGATGGAGTGCTTCTGAGCATGCATGGCTAATCCCAGTTAAAATCTAAAAGGTGCACATATCTCTATTGAAAAAGGCACTCGAGGATGGTTTGAGTGCTGTGAGAGCCTGAACACAGAATGAAAAAACGCTTTTGGGGTGGAACATTGTTTAAAATAAACTTCTGTTCCATTAAATCAAAGTTTTTTTCTAATGAAACTCTGGGTGCTGCAGTCTCTCTGCTGAGATGTGTACTGGCGAGAGTTGGAACACTAATTACGCATGAGAGCCGCGGCTGCTAATTTGATCTTTTATGGAGATTTGTGCTGGAATAGAGGTCGAGAATCTGATTAATGCTTTAACAGCAAGTTTGGCAAGCACAAAGTCATTAGACATGTTTCATCCACCTCTGCCAAATAAATTACACATGATTACATGCTCAACTTTTGACTCAACTTTTAGACATTTCGTAATGTGCACATAATGGGACAGTAAAGCAGTGTCTGAATTATGAAAAATTATGTTTTTATTTTCCTTTGAAATTTTGAAAGACATTTTAGATTTCTTCAGACCTCTTTAAATTCATGACTTTTTCCATGGCCAATAATAAAGCCCCAATCTAAAGTGGGGGAATGTCACGGTTCGGCCAGTGGCAGGCTTATAGCTACTGCTTTTTAGTTAGTTTTCTGGTTCTGTTCTGTTTGTTCTTGTTTCCCCATTGTGTGTGTTCTGTGTTCTGTTCAATGTGTGCCATGTGTTATGCTTTGGGTTTGTTAGGGTTCGGTTCTGTGTCTGGGACGGGGGACTCTTATGTTGACATGTGTTTCTGGGTTTTGATTAGTCATGTGTTCTGTTCTGGTTTGGTCATGTGTCCTTATGTCATGTGGTTTTCTGTTCCTGTGTTGTGATTCCCCAGCTGTCTGTAATGTATTCCTGATGTGATGTGTTCATTGAGTTCCACCTGTGTCATGTTTAGTGTCCTGACATGTCTGTGTATTTAAGGTCTGTGTCTGTTAGTGCTTCCCCGTCTGTCCATCGCTTTAGAGCTCCTGATGTGTCGCCTGTTAAAGTTAGTCTCCTGGTTTTTTGGTTTTGTTCCTGGCCCTCGTGCCTGTTTCCTTTCTGTAAATAAAGTTTAAACTCTGGATATGGATTCCTGGTGTCCTGCCTGTTCC
>JBBPDB010140432.1:0-15340 GCA_037974465.1 Brachypetersius altus
AAGTCCCCAAAACCCAACAAAGACCCAGCGAGAAAACAAAACAGAACAAGCAAAACAAAATGAAACTGAAGAATAGCGGCCCCTAATGGCCGCCAACTGTGACAGGAAGTCTACAAATGCCAGGAGAGAGGGTAACCGTGACAGCTTATGTTGTTAGCATCTGTACAGCACAATTAAGGAGATAGTAATAAAGTAAAATTTACCTTATAAGGAATTTCTTTAAGAAACAAAATAATTATAGAAAGATAAAAAGAAACAGATGCTATAATCTGAACCTTCCAACACAAACACACACAAACAAAAAAGGGTCTTTGGGTGAGACCTGAGGATAGTCAGAGTTTAATGTGGTGTATAAATATTGTTTAAAAGTTCAAAACAACTTTGTTCACTGCACAGTCTGTAAAGGCCAAATATGGGCAAAAGAAAAGAATTAGTTTGTTGGTGTGTAAAGTCAGAACCCCCAAAACATTGAAATACATCCACCGATTCAGTAGAAGTATATGAGAAGGTTAACTTACAAAACAGTCAGTGTCTTTGGGTCCGGAGCAGCCTCCAGCGCACTCACGGTGGCAACAGTCACTGACGTAGGGTCCGAAGCAGCGGCCATCACACTGCTCAGCACACACCGTCTTTGTCACTAAAACACACACACACACACACACACACACGCACACACGCACACACACACACACACACAGTGCCTTACTACAGTATCTCCATTACTGGGATCATGACAGTCATACAAAAGGAAAAGTTTACCCATGGCTTATTAAATGTTTACCATCATATATGAGGCGGCATTGCAAAAAACATTTGTCCACACTTTAGCCCATGTTTAGAGATGACAGTGAGTTGTACCAGAAACCATATACGCACACACTTGTTACACACAAGTGTGGACTGTCGCTGCTTGGATCGACTGTCCTTCCTGGATCACCAACGTTCCAAGATCATTTCACTTGTCAGTGTTCATGTATATATATCAAGAGCTATTTTCCAAAATGTATTAAATGGCAAATAAAAAAAAACAGCTTACCATTTCATTCTGTTGTTTGCGGAACATACTCACTGTTCCATCGACGTTTTATGCCAAATTGCTGTATTTCCTTGCTTTAAAACTGATTGCAGTTCTTTCCCAAACCCCTATAAGTTTTTTTTTGGCAAATGCATCATCTCCTCTCAACCAATAAGTTGTTTTAAATACTTTTGATGGTTGTTATGTGTGGTTACATGTTTTTTTTTCTCCCTCTCTCATTGTCTCTCTCTTCTTGCTTTGCACTTTCTGTCTCCCTCTCTCTCTTTCAGCACAGGCCCAAGATACGGTTGGCTCGCGGAGTGAATGCGAATTGGCTGATTGTCCCTATCACCTTCCACTGGGGGATCGCAGCTGGAACTTCCGCTTCCCTGCCCTTAAGAGGACGGTTTTAGGTTTTAGGGGGGGGAAAGGAGGAAATCGGCAGGTCTGTGTCTGTTAGTGGTGTTAACTCCAGGTTAATTGAAAGATTGTATCCCTGCTATTTTGGTGTTGATTATCTTGAGGTTGGGTCAGGGTAGTGTTTCTGTTCTCTTTGAGTAATGATTATTTAGGATTTGCTGGGAAAATGTATTGTGATATATTTAACTAATTATGGAAAATAGTCTTTTCATGTCAGTCATACACTATAATATATTTACAAGTGGTTGTTTGCCACCCTGTCTACTAATCTGCCGCTTTTATGCAATTTGGCATCTCAGCTAATTACAGTGTTAAAAGTGAAGTACAGCCCTCTGCCAGTGGCCCAGGAGGGTTGACTCTCTTTCAGCCTCTCTTCCCTCTCTTCTTTTTCCCCTTTCCTCTTTCCACTCTCTCCCTCCCTCGCACTCTGTTTTTCACAGTTTGAACCCAGTCCTCCCTCTGTAATTATCGCCCACACAGCAAGCAGTGCCGTCCAGCAGGTTATTCTCCTAGCCAAGGGTCAGTGTCCCGTTCCCACCCCCACCCCCCCTCCATGATGTGGAAGAAAGAGAGATTGCACTTTTCTTTTCTCCCTCTTCGATCTGGCTAGTAATCAAACTCAGGATCTAAGGCTCACTGATATCAAAAAGCCCTTTTCTTTTTTCAGGGATGAAAGGCAAAGCAAAAGTAAAGTTCATTAGAAAGACTAACAGCCTTAACAAAATACAGTAAGAGGAACAGGATTCTTGCCCAGATGCTGATTGGGTGATGTGTGTTTGGTCTGTAATACAAACCTGTCTTTTATCCCCAGCGTTGCTGAAGCTTTCAGGAGCCCTTTTCAGAAATGGCCTTGGGGTTCGCCTTAATGAACATCAAATTGCTTCGCTCAATTATTTACTAAAATGAAGCTGCGGTTCCCTTTTAAAGCAAGTACTAAAAGCCTAATACTTGTAACCATCCAGTCTTTTCTCTTGAAATTCTAAGTAACTACAAACAAGACACTGTTTGGAAACATGAGCCTTGAAGTGAGAGAAAGAAGGTAACATTAAATTAAGATAAACTAACCAAACACTAAATTAAACTAACCCAACACCTATTCCAAAAAAAAAAAAAAAAAAAAGGATTTTGAGACACTTACGGGTCTGGCACTGGTCCTCTTGGTGGCCCCAACAGCGTCCATTACAGGAACGATGACATCGCCTGCCTGTGGAAGACATCCAACATCATCAGTGTTAACCTTTCGCTGTCCACCAAACATCAAACACCATCCATTTAAACTCTATCCCTACCCTACCCTACCCTACAAACATCAAACCCCTACCCATATGAACACTAAAAAACATCTATACAAACACCAAACACATTCCACATAAACAGCACCCATACAAACACAAAACACTGTTGAAACAAACAGCATCCATAAAAACACCAAAATACTGCCAATATAAACAGAAAACAGCATCTATTCAAACACCAAACCCCAAAATCATTCTTATAAAAAACATCCATGCAAACATCAGACTCATCCATTCAAACACCTTCAGTACAAACACTGAACACCAACACACGGCCCAAACAAACACCAAAAAACATCCATAAAACACTAAACAACATCTATACAAACACCAAATACTATCCATTCAAACATCAAAGTCCATGCAAACAACACCCATATAAACAACAAACACTAGTGATACAAACACTATCAATTCAAATACCAAATACCTTCTATACAAATACCAAATATCCATGCCAACACCTTACATGGCCCATTCAAACACTAAATATCTTCTACATAAACACCAAACACCTCCACTTCAAACATCAAATACTCCACCAAACACCGTCTGTACAAACAGCCAGCTATACAAAAACCAAACACAAACATGTATAACAACTGAACTAATGACCTTCAGACATAGAAATTGGCGATAAAACAGAATTGTTACTATGTAGTAATGAGATTTATGATATGAATAAGCTGAACTAGCTTACACACCATTATGTACCAATCTTCAAATTTGATATAATTAAAATAAGTGACTTTTGCCTGCCTTTAAAATATCTTCTGAGTTTTGGTGATGTCACTGTGCACCACTAAAAATAATATCCACCAATACTATGCTTTGTTTCCAGCTCCCACCATCCCAACTTCCGAAGCAGTTTTAATCATTTGCCCTAAGAAATTCTGGAAAATAGTGAAAAATTCAAATTCAAAAACTTTATTTGTCCCCAAGGGGCAATTTAGAAGTCATAGAGGAGCAGTGAACACATAAAACAGTTGCATAATATTTTGAAAGTGAGAAATGGGCAATGAGAGAGACTCCTTCAGAGAGACTCCTTCTGAGGAGGCTTGGGTTAGGGGGGGTGTGAGGTGGTAATGGTGGGTTTGGGGGGGTGTCAGGAATTCAAAAGAATGACAGCTTTAGGAACAAAGGTGGCCCTCCTCCTCTGTATCCTGCAGCCATCGTTTGGAGGGGAGCCATTCAAAGGCAGAATTCAGCGGCTGTGAGGGGTCTTTAATGATTCGGAGTGCTAGCCTGTGTGTCTGCTGGTCAGTGATGTGTGATAAGGATCTCACAGGCAGTCCAATAATCTTGGAGCACACGCTAACGGTGCTCCGTAGCCAGTTTCTGTGCTGCATGCTGGTGGAATGGAACCAGCAGATGACTGAGAATGAGATGACGCTCTCTATGAAGGAGTAGTAAAAAGAGAGTGAACTATATTTTCTGACTCCAAAGTAATTGAGCTGCCTAAAGAGGTATTGCTGCTGATGACACTTCCTGAGAATCCCCGCTGTGTTGGAAGAGAATTTCAGCAGGTGGTCAAAGATGGTGCCCAGATATTTATACTCCTTGACTAGCTCCACTGGCTTCCCGTGGACAGGTGGTAACTGCTGCAGCCAGGGCCCCCTGCTTGTTGGTATAAGTCACCACCATCTCCTTGGTTTTATGGACGTTCAGTTCCAGACATGAGGTCTCACACCAATCCACAAACTACTTCCAATGGTTGTGTGAGGGTCATGACAGCAGAGACAGGAGGACTGGTTCTGCAGTCGTTCCTGTATAAGATGAAGATCAGCGGGGACAGCAGGTCAGAGAGAACGTTGTTAACCAGTACTCTCTGTGATCTGCAGGTCAGAAAGTCCAGTATCCACAGGAGTAACTGGTTGTCCAGATGAGAGTTGGAGGAAAGTTTAGTAGCCAGAATGTGGGGTTGATGAGTGTTGAAAGCTGAGGAGAAGTCGGCAACCAAGAGTCTGACTGAGGAGTTAGGCTGCTCCAGATGTTTGTGCATTGTGTCTATAATAAATGATTATGGATTCTTCTGTTTGTGCGATATACAAATTGAAGTGGGTCCATTTGGGAGTTGGTGGTTCTGATGATGTGGGGTTTTACATCCCTCTCCTTGGCTTTCATCAATAGATAAGAGCCACGGGCCGAAGATCATTCAGAGATTTGGTTGTACTTTTTTGGGAATGGGGATGACTGTGAAATGTTTCCAGAGTTGGGGGACAATGCCACTGTCTATGGAGCTCTGGAACGCCACCTAGTTGTTAAGCACAGTGCCGCAGAACTCGGATTCAGATGTTGTCTGGGCCAGTCTGGGCCTTCTCTCTCTAGTCCTCTTAAGAGCTTTCATTAGGAGGAGTGAGGAGTTGCCTGATTTAAGTGAGGATCTTAAGTTCTGGAGCTGGGTGTAGTTGTCTGACTCAAACCTGGTGTAAAAGAAGTTGAGGTCATCAGGGAGGGATGTGATGCTGCTGCCCTCCACGTGGATGATCCTGGACTGGAGGCAGCTGTGTTCACAGAGGCCATGGTTTTTGGTCACTGCCAAGCAGAGCGTAGGTCCCTCTCAGATCATTTCTGCTCTGTTTTCATGCTTCAGTTTGGCTGTTTTAATTGCTTACTTGACTTCTCTTTTAATTTCCTTCTTGTCTGATTCAGAGCCAGTAAAGAAAATCCTTGTTGTTTAGGATATCCTTAAGCTCTTTGGTTTATTTTTGGGAAAGATAGTAACTGATTTGGATGGGATGATGTTGTCGACGCAAAAGGAGATGTATGATGAGACCATGTCAACCTGCTTGTGTATGTTGCTGGAGGAGAGGAGGTTGTGCCAGTCTATAGATTCAAAACATCCTTGGAGGGTCTGGATGCTTTCTACTGTCCACTGTCTGATGTTTTTAACAACCGTCTCAGATATTTTGTTGATTGGTGTGTATGCTGGGGCGAGCAGCCGAGCCGAGAGGGGCGAGGGGAAGATATCTGTATGCATCAGGAACTGAACCATAGCATTAGTCCAGAATCTTCCCCATGTGGGTGGGGCATGTGACATACTGCTGAAATCCTGTGAGGGACTTGTCAGGAGAACAGTGATTGAAGTCTCCTAAAATGATTTTGGGTGAGTCCGGTGATAAATGTTCAAATTTGATTAGAGTGTTGCAGCATTGGCTCCAGGGTGGATGTAGAGCAAAATGAAGAAAAGTTGTAGAAAATAATATTCACAGTGGTTAAACGTTTAAACTTACTGTGAAGAATACAGGATTACAATGCTGCACGTTTTAGGTGCAGTATAGAATGAGGGTTTACTCTGATATATTTGAATAATTATGGTAGATAAAGTCATGTCATCATCTCTTGAAGCTGCGAAAAAGGGTGGGACCCCTGCAAGACGTCGGCCTCCTGCATGCATCAAGGGAGTAAACATGCCAGTGTTGGGGTTAATTGTCTATAATTACAGAGCCAGAGTGACTGTGTGATTGAGACTTAGCCTCAGCTCTTCTTGACTTGGGCAGAGTACATTGTGTTGAGAGCCTCAATTTGCCAATCTTCTGAACACACACACACACACACACACACACACACACACACACACACACACACACACACACACACACACACACACACACAAAGTTTTTGTTCTCCTCCAAAGTATGTCTAACTTTATATACAACACAAGAGGACAAGCACTGTGAAAGTGTTATACTGTTAGGAGGCAGTGAGGGAGAAAAAACATCTGATCTGAGAATGGATGATGCCGATGGCTGTACTATAGCGGAGAGTGGGAAATGCACATTATTTTTCATGCTGTTAATTATATATATATATTAGGGGTGTAATGTGATTTGAAAATAAATCTTATTAATTACCAGATATCTGATCGATACATTTTTAAAATTATTTAAAAATGTAAACGAATTTTGGCGTTTAATAATCAACAGACTTTCAATGTCTCGTTTATTAAATGGCTGTTTTTGTGCTGCTCACAAGCAGTAATGGTCACAAAAATCAAAATGTGACCTAATGTGCTGAGGGATAAAATAAAAATGCTTCCAGTGGGTTAAAAATGTAGCGTAGTGTTTTCTTGGGGGAGCATGCGGGGGCTCATGCTGCACTCAGTGTCTCATGTGCTTCACACATACAAATCGCTGGGTGGATAAGTGTGTGTGTTGGGCGGGGGTCACTGCATGTCATCCCTAATGTAATAGTCTGACTTCTCAAAATGAACTTGGCAACAGAAACCATTGTGTCAGGGAGTTGGTTAGTGGGTCAGAGGTAGAAGTGCTCAGTTTGGGTCCAGTGTGTGGCTGGCTGCTGGTGCTGGGATCCAGCTATTCTGGCTCGGACTGCCGGCTAAATGGTTTGCGCTGAGGTGATATTTTAGACCTGATGTACTCTGAGAAATTTCTTATTACATGAACTGCAGAGAACGATACTCCCATCAAATGTTCCATCTGACCATTTTTAAACATAAACTTAAATGAGAATGGGCCAAGGAGCGCTTTCTCATCCATGTCCTTCATTTTTCCGAGCACTTGTGGCCAGAACCAAACCGAATACATTTTTTTAACATACATACATATATACAAGTGAATCTAGGGGTGTCCAGGAAACAAACAAACAAATAACTGGCCGTTTATAGGCTATTCAGTAGCTGATAACATTGTTAACAGTAGCGCATAGCGATATAAAAGGGCCCCGTCACCTTGAGAGGGCATTGTTTAGTGTGGATAGTAAATCGTCATTATGAGCGCTCATATAACAGCTCAGTTGCAAGCAGTGAGGCATCCTGCATCCTGTTATCACTGACCAATACACTGGGTGAGCTTACAGTGAGGTTACAGATCATTCGCACACAGAGGTCTGGTTTATGAGAGCTGTGAGAGGGTTGTAAATCTCACACATCAAATTGATTTGCTTTCATGACAGTTTAGGATATTCTTTAGTAACTGTATTGTCAAATCTCAGGACACACAATTTGATTCAGTTAGAAAATTCAGACCACAATTTGATTCAGTTAGAAAATTTAGGTAGAAACAGATTTTAAGAATACACTGAATTATATGTACAGAGTAGGGAAAGCAATATAACAAGTGAATTCTCATATATAGATATAGATAGAAAATATTTTTAATATTTCAGAAATGGCCTAAAATGTGTTGAATAAGAAAAGTGGTAATTTGGACCTCATTAACTGCAGACACTTTTCTCCAGGTCAACAAGATGTGAGGGGTCTTGTCTGTTTTTCCATGGGGTGGTGGCCCAACATCACTATACCAAGTAAACAGAGGCTTTGCTAAAGACGTTTAACACTCTTTCACTCAGGAGTCTTCAAGCAATTCATATAAGCATAAATAAAATGTACATAAATGGATAATGAGGCACATTACAACCATGGCTTTATTTATGTATAAAATAACAATGACATGAATAATATTAATATATCATGAATATTTATTATACATTGACCACCCCTGAATATAGATGGGGGGGGTTGTTTTATTGTGGCAAAATTTGTGCTTCCCTATTACAATATTTGATTAGAATCAATGCTAACATTCCATGTTGATTTACTTTCAAATGGTTGGATGTTTTACATTGGTTTTGTAAGCGGTACTCACATGAAGTGCCACTGTTGTTGGATGGCACCACCAGAAGCTCAGCTCGGGGGTTCTTCACGATGTCCTGCCAGTGGATGGTGTCTGCATGGCACAAGAACTTGTTCTGATCCACATACACCCCACCGTTTAGGATTTCTGAAAAATAAGATAAAAAAAAATATATATATATACATAAAACAACAAGAATTTCAAGAGAATCTGTCAAACCTCAGATTAACCCAACTTTGAGGAAAATAAATATCAGCTTTCTTGTACAATCACAATAAGAGTTTATAAAAATCCCTGAAAATGCTGAAGGATTTGAGGGTGAGGGTGGTCTTTTCCCCTTAACCACCTTACATATCCTGTAGTACCACAGAACAGATGAACAGAACTCAGAACAAGTGCATTATACTAACTGTATAAGTATTAAAATATAGTGTGCAGAAGTGAGTAAAGTTGTGGCTGACAAATATACTAGTAATAATCTGCAATTCAACTTCCCTATATCTAAATGTAGTTTACATATAGTTTACATATACATATATGTATATATTTTACAATACAGATGTCCGTATTGTATTTCTAGTTTATATCGTGTACATTTTATACTGTACTGATGATATAGTGTTTTATTCTATTGCTTTATTAATGTTTATTGCTCTTAACTTTATACTATCCACTTTCTGCCATGACAAAGCAAATTTCCTTCTTGTGGGACTAATACAGGTATTATCTTATCTTTATAGTTTCAGGAGTTATAAGATAGTAGTCACTAATGTACATTCAGATATTCACTTAAGCCACATTCAGGATTAACCTTTTGATATTAATGTATGCACTGCAACCCTGAGCTTGTGTGGACTTTACACAGATGACCTGTATGTGTGAAGGCAAACGTCTGGATCAGTTTGAGCAGACGTTAAATAGACTTTATCCTTCCAGCTTCAAAGTACAAATTCCGTGTAATGCCCAACTGAGTGCATGTGTGAACAGTGCAGGTCAAGGATTCAGTGGGAGTATTGATGATGTTCTATGTGACTGGAACGAAACCAGAAGATCACAAACATTCAAGCATGAAGACGGATCATTTACACAAAGAGCCCTGGAGAGATGACGAAATTCAGGAACTTCTGCCGGTAAGTCCTGGCAGCAAAAAAGGCAAGAGACACGGTTATTCATGACCAAATTATAATCCAGCTATGCAGCGCCTACTGCATTCTCTACCCTCAGCTAAACCACACAGAGGATTTCCCAAGATGAGCACATGTCCAGGACAGATTTTGTCCTCTAGAGTGTTACATGCGTGAAAGGCCATATCCGAACAATGTCCAGACAAGATTAACGTACAAGAGAGATACATGTCCCACTCTAGAGGATTTCTGGTGCACAGAACTACAATTTCTTCATCACTCAAGCGAGAAAAAACAGTAAGTGAGGAGACTGTTCAGTTTTGATTGGCTGAATTAAGTGGTCCCATCTATCCAATTTGCTCCCTTCATTTCTGCATGAGTAATTAAGATGATTAGAGAGGGTGGGGGGGGTGGGGGGGTGATGAGATGAAGCATCCTTGATTGTCATTTGGACCATCACTCACTGCCTGAGGTCCCTGTGAAGTTCTACCACAGCTATATAGGACTCCCAATCACTGGCTGTTTATCTGCTCCATGTGCTCCATATCCCATATAGACATTTTGTGTCAGAACCTTATGACTGAATATCAGTGCAGCAGAATGTTTAAGAATAATGGAAGTGAAGAGCAAACAACCATCCATCCATCCAAACATCTCATCTATCATGTAAGTGCAATGGATGGGACCAGCAAGTTATGTTCTCAAATTAGTTGT
Source organism: Brachypetersius altus (assembly GCA_037974465.1). Classification (NCBI taxonomy): domain Eukaryota; kingdom Metazoa; phylum Chordata; class Actinopteri; order Characiformes; family Alestidae; genus Brachypetersius; species Brachypetersius altus. The sequence goes on from JBBPDB010140432.1 coordinate 10,163, forward strand.
AAATTTGTTCATAATCAGACATGGGCATGTATTCCTATAGAAAACATATAAATGTAAATAATTTTGAAAAATGCATGGGAAGACTTTGCTGTAAACATCAATAAGAACAAAAGTGCAACAGAAAAGGTCTATAAAAGCTGAGATGTATCATTTATTATATGCACCGATTGAATCAAAACCCTTGCCAGGCCTGTGCCCACTCTTAACATTGCCTAAGCGTAGCCACCCAAAACAAAGGGTTTTGTATGTTACTCAGCATTCGGCTCGGGGCATTGCTCACATGCACAAGCAGTTTTGAAGATGGAGATCTATTTTGTATACATTCAGAGATCAGAGATATTGGTGTCAAATGACACCCAGATTTTGACAAAGAATGAAACATCATACAAAAACTACACCATCAACAATGTCCATCAGGTTTCTGGACACTGATTGGAACATCTACACCTACAACTCCCTCAGGGACCGACCATCAGGGACGTGTGAGGTCTGTGCCTACACATCATGTCAAGGCCATTCTCTAGAACCCCTCCAGCAACTGCCTGCCCATGAAGGTCTACATTCTCATCTACAGCTCTTGCAAGGTCAGTCAGCTGATGAAACTGAAGAACTAAAGCTAAAAAAGAATGGAATTAAACCTCCCGCTTTCCCCATTTATCCACAAGAGGGCTGGAAGTGAACACTGGAGCATCTGTTGAACTTGGTATAATCCGTCACAAAAGCTGCTGGGAGACAAGGACAAAAGAAACACAGCAGGGAAGATAAAAGTGCGGTCTCAGCGGACTCTATCCCAAGCGCATACTGAACAAAGGGACCCTCCTTTTAGCCTTTAGATGAGCGTGCAGGAGTCAGAAGGCCAAGAGTGCTGATGGTGCAACGAATGGCACCAAAAATGTTCCGCTTTGACAGTTCTAGTGTCCAGAAATGTAGACCATTATTCCCCCTGCCATTTCCCCTAGCATGTTGTCTTGACAGAGGAAAGAAAGAAAGTAGTAGAGAAAAACAGGGTCCACAAACTACAAGTCCCATCAATCTTCTGCCAATAACCGTAATTTGAACGAGACCATTGAGCACATTAGAAGGAAATGGGAATGAAAGATGGGGTTGTCTTCACAGCAAAATTAAAAGTGCAGAGGGGAAAGGAGGGTTCAAGGCAGCCAGAGCAACGGAAAAGAACTGCATTATGGAGTCGTTTGAAGGGCAAAAGCTCATAACGCAGACCTCACCAGAGGAGAAAATTGAGCTCTTTTATATGCACTCTCATAACACTAAACGTCCAACTCCGACTGTAAACACAATTTAATCAGCCGGGGCCGAGAACAGGATCTCAAGGAGAGGGAAAGTTGGGAACAGCCCATCTTTCCCCAGCAGTGAGAAATAAAAGGGTTAATTTCTTGCATGAAGGTTAATTTTATGTACGCTCAAAAAACAGAACAGAACAGAACTTTACAAGAATAAAATGAATCAAGAATGATGTGGTTTTGGTCCTGCAGAAATGACAATCACAGTCAATTCAATACAATCTTAAATAGATATTCTCTATATAAAAGGTAGGAGCTTCAACATACTTGACATTGTTTTAGTTTACTCACTTCTTGCAAGTAAACAGAATGATTTTACGGTTACTGTACTTATGTCTATAAATTGATTTTAATGCGTAAAAAATGTTAATTTGTATATCAATACATGCGTTCATATATAGGTAATTACATGGTTGTACTTAGAAAGGGCCCAGAACAGGTCTTTATTCCAATTTGTCTTCAATGTAATTGTACCTTCATTTCAAGAATAGCCCATTCAATTCAATGCCACTGTGAAACAAGTAGTGGTTCTGATATCTAAATGTGTTGTTTTGGGTCTTGGAACAGTATATGCAAAACCATTCATTTCAGAATGTCCCTTGCCAGGACATGTGCTTGATCAAAATCCTTAACTTACTTTCCTGCAAGTTCTATAGCTACACCAGCCTCAAGCAGAAAGCCCTGGGTGTCTCTCCATGAGGTTTGCGACACAGTGGGGATAAGCATGATGAATGGGAGAGTTAGTGTAATTGGGGAGTGCTTGGACGTAGCAGCCCCTCTTCCCACGGCTCCTAAACCATAATTTCGTTTTGCACCTCTGATTGCATTTCAACCATCCCAAATCCTATTGTTTCCCAATGAGTCAGGATGAAAAATGCCACGTGTTAAAGGATTATGGGAGTCCTCATAACAGAGAGAATCTTTTAGAGAACAGTGAAGATGCTGAAGGGTTCTGCTTTGCTAGCAAACATTTTGAACAGTAAGGCTTTCAGGGTTAGGAGATTGGAACATCCATCCATCTATGCGTTTGTCTTTTAACATATGGGAGATAAAGTGAAAGCCAATGAAAATAGCATTTTTATTGAGATTAAGATGTCCACCCCAGCAATATCCAAATGTCTGTGAGGCACTAGGACAAAAGTTTGAAAACCTAAGATGTCCCACCCCAATCCGATTAATTTTAGCAGCTCCATTGTCAATTTGTGAAACGTTCTCCTTGTTAAATTGCTTGGTAATTGGTGGGCCCACTCTGTCGCCATCTCCCTGACAATGTTAGAGGTGACACCAAATGCAATCAGGTTGAAACGGGAGCCATACATTTAATAATGGAGGAAAATGAAAATGTTGAGACATAAGCATTTCAGAAAGCAGAAGGGTAATGGGGGGGTCATTTCACAATTCAATCTTCCAAAAGATATAATGTATATATAAATAATATTAGTAATAATAGCACAATTTGGCATGGGAACCTATTTGCGCAATATTTGGGCATCTTTTACTCCCTTGTTTTTGCTAAGTGTGGCTAATCATACAGTTAGATCAATTTGCCACAGTTTGGGCAATTAGCCACAATTTTTCATGGACTTCCTTTTCATACAACCAGCAGTACATGGGTCTACATCTGGCTCAGACAGGAGCCGAGGGAACCCCCAGGTAAACTCGTTTAATTCTGCACGGCATAATGAAGCCAGAAAAGACACAAAGCCTACATGAATAAGATTACACAGAAGTAATCGGATTGCACAGAGAAAAGAGATAGGTGAGATGTCCTTGAGCCAGTGGCCAGTGCTAAAGGCCAGCTTGGTGAAGGGGTGTTGAACAAATGCAGCATGTTAAAAGGTATGAGAACTTGACATGGCACAAAGAAGATCAAAAAGCATACGAGCCAGATACAGAAGATCAAAAAGCAGGTTTGTGGCCCGTTAAGCAGTTGGCAGTACATGTTGTTATTTAGAGCCCATGAGAATAAGGGTCCATGAGAAATATCAGTAACACTGATAAACACAGAAAAACTCTTAAGTAAACTGAACAGTGAAATGCTGAAGCATGAGGACACTGCAAGCTGATAATCTTCCCACCACAAAGACTCCTAGACTTCACCTCATCCAAGCTCCTAGATTCAGAAACTGAGTGAAATGACTGTATGCTGATACTTATTTGGAACTCTGACTGAAATTCTACATAAAGAACATAAAGTTACATAAAGTTCCTGAAATCAGAGCCATTATCAAACTCCTGACTTCAGAGCCCTAATTAAATTCCTCAGTTCGGAACATAAACCTGATCCCTGAAACTACAACAGCATCAAAACTCCTGGACAAATCAGGGAATAGACCTGGGTTAAGGACAAGACAGTACAGAGTGTCCAGGCTCCAGGAGCCCACAAGTGTCGATCGCACCACAGACACACAGTATGGACTCATTTCTGTTTACATCATCCAGTGAGACACCCCCTCAAAGTAAAATCAGTAACACAGACCCACTGGCAAGCAAAACTGGCAACTGCTTTGAATATGCAATTAGGGCCTGTCACAACAGATTTGGCATGCTGCGAAACATGGAATCCAGCCCAACTGTCTGCGCAAACCGATGCCTGGCACAAAGCTGCTGGAAAGTTAAAAAAGTTTTGAAAAGTGTGGTCAGAATTATCCCAAAACATCTCTTTTGAGATTCTGAAAAAAGTGCACAAATCCCTGGAGACCGGTCAAGATTCCATTAGAGACTGTTAAGCAGGATTTCACAGGTATTTGACCTCTGATGGAGACAAACTTCGGTGCAGTCCTCTATTTCCATCAAATGCCTAGAATCAGAGTGGGCACTGCTGGTGCTCGGCTCTGGAGGAAATTGGCCCACTGCAGAGGCAAGGCTGCTAGGGAAAAATAAAGGTTCCCAGGCAGCAGGGAAATGCTGACAGTGCTCACTCTCTACAGCCTCAAACTCTTGCCTTCTTTGAGGGATCATGTTTTCATTAGATTCAGCTTTAACCAACATCCAGAAAGACTTGCACGTGCACCAGTTATTCTCCGTAAAGCACCTCACATCTGCACTCTACCTTGCTGCTGAGCGATAGAGGAAAAAGCCGGAGAATGGAGGTATTAGTCAGTATTCATGCAAGAGGACTTCTGAGGACTCCAGAAAACAAGTTCAGCATAGAGGATCTTTAATCTTTAATCATTTAATCTTCTTCACTCACACAAAAAACCAAATATATTTTTTCAGATCGACTTATCCATCAGTGAAGTCAAAGTTGTCATTTGATGATGTCATTTGATGATGCAGCGTCAGATGCAGCGGAGGAACACAATGTCCAACAATGAGCATTGAACAGAGTTTGGCTTCAGCTTGTACTCCAGCCAAAGGTGAAAGATGAAAATGAAATTAACAAGCAGATTTGTGATCTGCTATTTTTTCTTATTAGTCAGGAGCTTTTCTGTAAAGCTACTCCGCTCCTCAGGACTGGACAACTCTCTGCAGTGCTAGCATCACCCATGGTAACTAGCGGATGCCGTTTCAGCTGTCTGTGCATACTTTTATTGTACTTTAACCCCGACTTGCAGATTGTGCAGGATGTGCATTAGTGGTGGGCATAGATTAATCTCACTGTAATCTTGAAATTAATCTAAATTAATCTAGATTAAATTTTTAAATTAATCTGGATTAAAATGGCTCATTTGAACACCACCGAAGGTTTGAAGCCCCCCCAAATGATCCCAAGCCCCCCTAAATATATAATCATTACTCTACTATTTTTAAATCATATATCCAAACATTTCATACAAGATATCACTGAGCGTAGTTAAGCACTTTACAAATAGAAACAAGACTCTGAACTGAAATGAAGAATAATAAGTCTAGCTCTCATTACTGAATTAAAATG
>JBBPDB010140448.1:0-15339 GCA_037974465.1 Brachypetersius altus
CACACACACACACACACACACACACACTCTTACATTCATAACTATTCTAAATGTTGTTATTTAAATATTGTCATACCCTGCTTATGACCACTCCTTACTAAGTTCCTACCTGTTGTGTCCTGTATTGTTCCACCTATATCTAATTTATACAGTAAAGTCACTTACTTTGGTGCAATGGAGCTCGAGAAAATGCAGGAGAAAACCTCTCCATGCACTGAGGTGGCCACTGTCATGCCCAACTAACTTTAATAGCTTGGTTTATTGGGGTGCCAAGTGGGGCACATATGGTAAGGCATCTGAACAGGTATCCTAGACATCCCTCAGGCTAAATATTGAGCTGGTGAAGATGAATCCAAGTGCAGGGGCGCCACTGGACAAGCATGAAATCATCCACATGGGAGACGGTAGGACCACGCTAAGGTACGTCCCTTTAGCCCACATCCCAAACCTTCGCCTGGTGACTCATTACCACCTGTGGCGGAGAGCGTTTACAAGCTTCCCTCCCAATGGTTCCCAGTTACCCCAAAGCTTTACTACCTAGAAAGGGTCTGGAAAGAAAGCAAGGGTAAATAACATCCATCAAGTCCAAATTTACTGTCCTTTTTTGCAGTTGGTTGCAAATATGATCCCTTTTGCTGCTCCTTGCGGTGGGGTTATGGTCTTTGTATGTCCTCGGGAACATCACTTTAACAGTGCCCTCCCCACGTATGAGTCGTTTGTCATGGGACAATCTATCACTCTGAGTAATGCTGTGGATGAAGGGAAAGGCTACAGTGAATTTACAGAAGGCGAGGTAAGGAAGCTGTGGGTGTGGGGAGACAGTTAAAATGCCCGGCCTCAGCAGCGATTGGTTCTGAAGTCACGCACCATCGACTGGCCACCCTTGGGGTTCTGATTTGGCAAGGTGCTCTGGTGGGATGTTTTTGCAGTGTAGCAGTGAAATTACAAAAACAGCTCATCTTGATATAGAGCGGTAGATTATGTCAGATTTATTTTTCTTCGTGATTTAAGCTTTACCTTCTCTATCTCTGTTGCTCTGTGTTTATAAAGTCCACTCTTTTTTAGAACAAACGGGAGGCGGGTGAATAAAGGGTGGGGGGGTTGCAAGAGTTTACTGTTATTCTGAATCATCATAAATCCTTGTCATTGATCTCTTGGTAATATTTCAAGACGTAAAGTCAAAAGTGTGAGAATATTTGGAGTTCGTGTGGAACATGGAGAGAGACATTAGCATTACTGCCTCTTCTGTTCAGTGGCATTTGCTCAGTGGCACACTGGGAGGAATCTGTCTTTGGCCACTGAACATTTTGGGGGTGGATGTAGCTCAGTGGGTAGGACACCAGACCAAGAGGTCATGGGTTCGAATCCTACCTACAGCACCACCACTGGGTCCCTAAGCAAGACCTTAACCCCAAGTTGCTCCAGACTGCCCCCTGTAGGTAGGGAATGGGAGTCGATTTGGAACTGGAACAACACTGGAAATGCACAGATTGATGATGATCTTCAACTCTGTGGTCAAGCCACATACATGTATGACCTATAAGACAAGAAAAACATTTAACAATCTTTTTTGTGAAAACAAAGATCAAATGTTGATTTAAAATTGGTTGGCCAAATGTTAATTTTGAACGTAAGTCAGGCATGAGGCAAGATATAATGCCACTTGGCTACTTCAGCTAACAGTACACACCACCAGCCCAAACCCACCGACCTGGTTAAATGATATACAGTACATACATTCAATCACAATAAGTAAAACTACTATGAAAGCAAAGCAGTTAGTCAAGCTTCTAACATTTCATTTGGAAGTCTTTTAATCTCCTGTAGGGCTCCTTGTGGGATGCTTGCATGAACTCATATTTTGGCCTGTGCAGTAACAGACTCCATTCTTTGGGAAAGCCACTTACTGTGAGGGGCATTCAGGTGCGCGAGAATTAGTGAGCTCAAGTACTGATGTTGCAACACTCTTTTGAACCTTTGATTGCATTCAGTGATGAGAACATTAATGAGGTGAGGAACTGATGTTGGAACATTCCCGTAGGAATTGCATTCAGCCACAAGATCATTAGTAAGGATCAGGTACTGATGTTAGATGATCAGTTCTGAATCACTCAAATACATCCCAAACGTATTGAGAAGTCTACAGCCCAGTGCTGGCTGACTTTAAACCCCTCTAGTCCATTGGCATGGTGCCATTAGACTCACTAGTCACTTGCATAATAAGTGTAACTGATTAATTATGAGTCACTTTGAGAAACATGGTGGCCAATTCCTGCCCCCCCCCCCCCCAACTTTCAGTGGTGACTGAACTGCTTTCAGCATACACACACAAAGTCTGGCACTCTCAGTGTGAAGACTCCGTTTGAAAAGTGTTGAGAGGGCCATAACATGGCCCACCTGTGGCCTATATCTATCGCAGTAAAATGGAGAAGGTAAAATAAAAATCTTTACGTGAACAGTTATGTTGAGGAACATGTGGAAGTGAAAAGACAGAAAAAGAGAAGCGCGTACACTACAGGACCGAGGGTGCATTTTGGTTTCACTATCTTTCAAGTGAGAGAGATGACCTTGCAATATAAACTGCATTAGTCATCGTGTACGATTTCCCCCTCTGATAGTATAACACTTCATCTTAGACGAGTCTTTGAGGGTTGATGGATGACTTACTGTCAGCAAGCACTTCATAAGGCTTTCTCTTATTACATAATTGGCTTACAACATCATAAGGAAAAGGATCTGTTTGATATTTCATGCCTTCAGTGGGTCTTTTTGGCTTGGAGCAATCGACGAGTCCACGAAGGAAAGCGCCACTGTCCGTCCTGCGGGTTTTGTGTTGAATTTATCTTGGCCGCCAGATGCATTTCACTCTGATGACATTGTGCAGACATTTCCAGCTTTCTGTTTTACCACCATCCATCTCTCAGCCTGTCTCCCTCCTGCTCTCCTCGAGAAGAGAGAGTTATGTCTCCCAACATGTCCTCTCTCAGGGTTGTCTCGAGTGTATGATGGGGCAGGAGAGTGTGCCTCCTCGTTCCCATTTTGGCAGCCTCAGGATGTTCCTGCACCCCGAAATGCCCCTAGGTCCTATCTACTGATGAGTGATGGGTAATAAAAGGCAATGTCCTGCCCTGGAGCGAGTTAAACATCTCACTGGCAGCTGGGAGGCGATTCCTCACTGTCTGGTTATCCTTGTACCCAGCACTCCACAGGCAAGCAAGGGGGGTTCAAGCTTTGGTAAAGCCATCAGGATGTAATATCATTTAAGAGCCAGGCACAGAAAACAAATAGCACTGAGAACGAATGAGATGCTGACCTTTTTTGGTGCAGTTTCTTAAATGCATTTGTGGTATAAAAGGTTTTGATAGATCTATCAATAAGAATCATCAGTTGTCAGCAGTCAAGTATCAATCTGTATCAACACTGCAACCAACCACCAAGGAGGAACTTGTGTTTGTTGGTAGAGGATACCTTGCAAGAGTGATGACAGGTAGGCATGTACATGGGCATGAGCAGAAGCCCAAATCCTTCAGCACCTTCACTCAAATATTCAATCTCGACCCTCTAGTTTGCCGCTTTGTCCACCATCTCAGGCTCTGCTTGTTAGGGCAGATGACCTTATGTAGGCAACACCTAAAGAAAATGGCATGGAGAAAAAACACAGCCCACTGAGGAATGAGTTATGATAGCTGCTTCGGAAGTGGAGCTGACAAACACTGCTCTGTCATCCGCGTGAAGGAAGCCATTCATGCTAAAGTTAATATGAAATGGTCGCAAAGTTAGTAGCTTGTGTGTCATGGAGTCTTCAACCTGTACCTGTCTGGTATCTTCTGTGCCTGTCCTAGTTCATTCCTGTCCATGTGTTCCCAGTTTTCTTGTTTCGCTATTCTATGTTTCTCCATGTTGTCTTCTGGGCAAGTACTCAAAGACATTATTCAATCAAGCACAAATAACATGGAAATGTTTCTTCTATCCAAAGTTCTACAAGATTATTTGGGAAAAAAGTCATGATTGAATGGTCTGTGAAGCAATTACTCTTCAAAGCAACTCTTATCAGTGCTGTAAGCCACAAAATAAACATTTCAGCTTTTCACTAATGATTTATTTCATTAATGGACAGTGAACAGTATTGATCACTGTTAATGAATCGTACACATCGTTAATGAACCTTTCTGACTTCACATTGCAAATTACATTCCACTTTTCAACCAAAGGGGACACAGAGAGTGTCATGAAAGCTATGACATGGATGAGCCTTAGGCCATGCTTGATATTTAGTTTACATTTCTAATCTATTAACCCTAGGGCCCTCAGTTGCTGCTGATACTGCTGAAATGGCCTTATTGTTGAATTGCTCTCTTTTATCTCAGACAAATCCGTCAAAAAAACAACTAACAGTCTGTTATACTGCTGAAACTTCAATTCTCACTCTTTAATATCCATTGTACATCTGAGAAACTTCGCAAACTTCGAGTCCACGCCCTAGTGAAAGTTAATGTTGTTAGCTACGGGGTGGCATTTTTGACGGAAGCACACTCCGATTGGTTGCATAGAAAATACATTCTGTTAAGAAGTGGAATCCCATTGGAAGCAATGGGAACCTCAAGGCCCAGTAGCAGTTAAAAATTCTCAGACAGCTGTGACAACTGTGTCCACAAACCCTGAAAAAGCCCTGATAACCCCAGACTCTTACATTCTGCTTGTCTCAGTCATTGCAACTAATGGAGACTAAACCAGCTTTTTTGAAAGGCTCTCAAGACTAAAACAGTGAGAGTCCCTGTGTTCCATACTGACGTCATTGCCCTCTTTTCCGTTATTTAAGCCCGCTGATCTCCTTCCCTAGCGCGGGGATGTGTAGGCCGGCATTGTGCTAGTTTTGGCCGATGAAGAAGCTGATATTTACATGCTTTTTAAAGCCTCCAGCTCCTCCCTTGGATGAAGGATTACAACTACCGCTTGTTATGGAGCCAAGCAATCACAGGTAACAGGGGCCCTACACAAACCCACCCGAGGGTGAGGTTATGCACTTCATGGAGAACTGACTTTATATTGAGTCTCATAAAACACTCGTGCTTTCTCAGCGAGGTTACCATGGCAGCAAATAAACTGATGTGTTCCTTTCCTTCCTTTCCGGAGTCGGGAGCGAGATGGTCACAAGCCGGTCAGCATCCCTTTTGGCAGCGCTGCATAGGTGCGCTCAGGAAAGCGCTCCTCCGAGGGTTCTTGGATCATTAATAAAATGTAATTGCAGCTACTCGAGCTGTTATCGGCTTCTCCCTCAACAAGCCACGCGGTATGAAACCCGAGAGTCGCTGCTCGTTTGGGCCATGATGGTCGGCGCAGCGTTTGTATAAACACTTTATAAATCCTTCATATGAAGTTGGGAAGGCCTGCGGGCGAGCGCGCTGCCCGGCGCTCTCTCCATGCTTATTTTAAAATGAGGCCATCTCAGATGTTTCGTGAGGTTTATTAAGAAACCACAATCCACTGACAAAAAGAGGGCCGCTTGGATCATTGGAGTCTTTTTTTTTTATTCATGTGAGTTATTGCCTTTGTCTGCACTAAGAAAAATATACATGTGTCATTTCAGGGGGGTGCTGCGGGTCTGAGAAGGACTGAAGGCAGTGCTGCCAGCCACACAGAACTACAGGGCTGTTTGGCAGGATATCGCTAATCCATACCTCAGACAATAGCGTCCTAACTGTACATCACTGCTTGCATTCTGAAACTAGCAGCCAGTTGGTCATATTAAACACTAGCCAAAGACCCTCTCTATGCAAAACTCAGTTATTCATTCACTTGTATTCGCTCTTTCATTTCTATACGCAATACCATTCATTACAGCTTTTAAATGAGTACCAGGAGCTGCTGCTTGTACATGCACACTTTTACTCAGGACCTAGTGGTGTTATAATAAAAGATGTATGATACAACAAATACTCTTTTTTTCCAAAACAAGGGACAATGTGCTGTAAACTGAACATTTTTAACATTAAGGCTGATTACCTAGGGACTTTATAGTGCACGCATAAGAAATGAATTACATGTTTCAAAACCTATACTTTTGTCTATTAACAGTTTATGCCAGTAATGAGAGGACCAACTAAAGAATATAATACTGGGCATAAAACTAAGTTAAATGACATTTGTGCCAATTATATTATGGTCATGTAACAACCACATTAAAAAGATCTATGTAAAGACTGAGTCAATAATTATAATGATATGGTCTCATTATTATTGTTTTTCAATTTAAGTCATACAGCATAAAATATTCACTTATTGCTTTAAAAAGTTGTATGTATGTGTTTCAAAGTACTTACATAGGTAGCCTTTAAGTAAAGTATCAACAATATTTATTGCCTTAAAAATGCCATTAATTGTTTGTGTATTTTATGAAGTCCTCCAAATAAAGAGTTGCCAACTAATGATTGATATCAGAGGTACTGAAATGTTTTTTTTTGTTTTTGATTTTCCTAAAAGTGACAAAAGTCTCATGTAGCAACTGAAACCAAGCAAATGACCACTGCAGCTTCGTTTTTGCAACTGGACATTAACCAAACAATAAAAAGCAAACTGAAATGTTGGCTTTCCTTAGTGAAAATATATGATGTTGTGAATAAACTACATTCCATGTCGCAAGTATTTGGTGTTGTTACACCCCTATTAGTGTTCCTCACTATTTGCTGTGTTCATAGGCTACAGTTGCTTAATCTCTTTTGAAAAACCCTCGCCAACGTGTGCTCAGACGTGCCATCATTCACTCGCGAGGGGTGGGAGCTTGATGAGGATCCAAGAGAGTGCAGCACATGGCGTATAAACTACAGGCCGACCAACAAGGGCCCCATTAGGAAATCAGCACTACATCAGGGCCGTTACCGCCAAGAAGAGATGAAAAATGAAGTTTTATAGTCTATGTCTTCCATATGGAGGCCGCGCGCCCTCCGCCCTCAAGCACGGCAGCCTCTCACAGCTGTGGGCCGCGGTGGGACACCAAGGTTGCGCTGTCATTGGCCAACAGCTGCTGATGTCATTAGGGGAGGGAGGGGCGGGGGTGGTAAGTGTGAGGAGAAAGTGAACACTGGTACTCTACTGTCTGTCAGAGCCTGTACACCGTGTCTGTGTGGGGAGTGTGGAAGATCTCAAAAGCCTAAAACAGATTCTTTTTTAAAGCAGGTTACAAAGTATTAGGTACGTTTACGGCATTTATCCAAAGCAACTTCCATTCTCTAAATACAGGGGACAGTCTCCCTGGAGCAACTTGGGGTTAAGGGTCTTGCTCAGGGACCCTGTGGTGGTGCTGAAGGTAGGATTCGAACCTGTGACCTCTTGGTCCGGAGGCAAGCATCCTACCCACTGAGCTACCGCCACCCCTATGAAAAAAAAGTAGCTATGGAAAAAAAAAAAACCTTTGGGGCGGAGCTTAGAGAGATCAGTTGCTGTAGTGAAAATGAATCGGTAAATGAAAATTTTGTTCATCAGTAAGGTGCCACTGTGAGCATATTGTCTGGATTTACTATCAGAAAAAAAAAACACTTTTCAGTTCCATATGGTGCAAACTGACCCAATGCTGCTAAGCCCACTCACAAACACAGACACATGCAAAGACAAACACACCAACACACACACACACACACAAACACACACACACACACACACACACACACACACACACACACACACACACACACACACACACACACACACAGATTTTATACTAAATCTGCCTAATACTATCACACAAAAATACCTAGGGACAAGCCATTCCATCACATACTATCTATCTTCTCTCTTCCTCTCTCTCTTTCTTACTCACCCCCTCTCTTTTCCTCATCCCTTGTCTTCTTCTAATTTTTCCTTATTTATATCTCCCTCTCTCTCTCTCCGTCTCAGGTAATGTGCAGATACTGATATAGATACACCATTCATCACTTTATCACCTCTCTCTGTCACTGTCTCTCTCAACACCCCCCTCTCTCTACCTCTCTCTCTCTCTACCTCTCTCTCTCTCTGCATAATTCTGTGGATTAGGCTCTATCACAACGCTATATATCCTACATCAGCTTTACTGGGGTTGAGGTGAAATTCACCTGAAAAGAGAGACATTTAACTCAGCTGTCTCTCTCTCTTCACACACAGACAGACACACACACACACACACACACACACACACACACACACACTCACATATACACACGTTATACATTAACGCCAAGATAACTGCTTTAAGTTGCTGCCTCAACACACACACACACACACACACACAAAGGAAGAGAGAAAAAGATGTGGGTTTGCTGAGTCAAATGGCGCCCTGGAGAGACAGCTTTAAACCCTCTCTCTCTCTCTCTCACACACACAAACACACACACACACGCACACACTCAGTGCTGTGCCAGAGCAGAGATGCGTAAAAATCGGGCTGCGGTACAGTTAGCTCGAGGCGCTTTTGGCTCCGCTTTGCTCCACCTGTCTGCATTTAGCCACCCTGTTTATCAGAAAGGAGAACGGTCACTGACACAGGGAAACTGCCACGCTGACAGAACGAACGACAGAACTGACCAATGCAATCTCCTCCCACGGACGCACCCGGTGCTGAGAACACAGATCGCTGGGACAAAATTCATTGAATTTTATGAGAAACTGCAGCACACACAATTTGTTTTAGTAAAAAAATACCTCCAAAATGCCTCCATTTAGAGTCTGCTATCAGTCTGAATCGATATTTATTTACAATTTGGGTGTGAAAAGTTCCACTGTCAGGAAAGATCAGGTGTATATTTATTTATTTTTGTTTGTTTGTTTTTCTCACCCTGCCTTGCAATGCAAAGCCCCTTCAAATTGCATCATCTACTAACTTTATAGCGGCTTCTTCTTTTTGTCGCTTGGATCTTAAGAGTTGTCTTTCAGTGTCGCCATCACCGAAACACATCACTTGCGGCTGCACATCACTGTGCTTTCCATTTTTGATATATAGTCTGTATACATATGTGTGTTTACAATGTCAGCAAATGGCTTAGAGCAGGGATTCCCAACTTTTTCCAGCTATAAAAGACTGAACCAATTTTATTTTGGGTTCTCTAATGAGATTGCTGATGTTGTTTGGCAGCTACCAAGGCCTGGGTGAAAAAAGAAAAAAGAAAGGTTGCAAACGGAGGTCTGGCTCAGTTGGATAGGTTGAGATGCATATGGGCTATATTTCATTTTATACGACTTTTGAGCAGAAAACACTGAGCAGTTGGTTCCATTTTCAGTTTTCAGTTCTCACGCACTGAAAACATACAGCTACATACTCACTGTAGAATAGTTTACCTAAATTAAGAGTAATCACATGAAAGCAGCTTATAACAGCATTTCATTTACATTCATTTTGCATGTTAGTGAAATCCTGCTGGTGTGGGTTCCATCTCTTTGTTTGAGCAAAATATATTGTCTGTTTTCTCATTCAAATTGCTAATCAATCACTTAACTAACTTAAAGAATGTACAAGTAGCTGACATTTTGCCCATCCAATCAACAACACAGATATACAAAAAAATCTGCTGTGAAAATGTGCCTGATTTCTTATATATTCATTTTTTCAGATCTTCAAACTAAATTAAATGTGGAGTTGTGTGGAAGAGTTTAAGTATCAGTACTGTACGGCTGTGGCTGTCAACAATAAATAACAGTCCTATTAGAAATAAAAGTTCTGTGTGAACTGAGCATAGCTCAATATGTCGGGCCAGTGAACTGTGCATAGCTCAATATGTATTTAAACATTGGTCATAATGGTGGTACTCAGAGAGCCAAACATTTTCTGAGGTGCTACGCAGTGTAAAAAGTTTGGGAACCACTGAAGTAGACAGAAACTCAGCACACTCAAGTTCTTGGGAAAGATTAGAAAGGAAGTTATTGAAATATATCAGGCTGGAAAGGGTTATAGAGCCATTTCCAAGTCTCCAGCCAACCACAGTGAGAGCCGTTAATGGAGAAACCTTGGAGCAGTGCTGAGGTGGCCAGCCTACCAAAATAACTCCACGAGGGCAGCAACAACTCAGCCGGGAAGTCAAAAAAGAACCCAGGCAAACATCTAAGGAACTGCAGGCCCCACTAGTCTCAGATAAGGTGACTTGTCTCAGATAATGGGATGGAATAGAATCTATAGGAGAGCTGCAAGGCCAAAACCACTGCGAACAAAGAGGAACTTAAGAGATTGTCTCACGTTTGTCAGAAAACACCTTGATGACCTCCAGGCCTTTAGGTATTATGTTCAGGTAACTGATAAAATGGAGCCTTTTGGATAAGTGGGCGTTTGCTACATCTGTTATAAAGCCAACACAGATTAAATTGAATTTGTGTAAATAGTAGATATAAAAGAATGAATGTGTGGGCACTATGTGGACATAAGTATTGGGACACATCTGTTTTTTAGGGTTTGGGCAAGGCCCCTTACTTCCAGTGAAGGCCCATCTTAACACTTCAGACATTTTGAACAATAACATCCTTCCAGCTTTCCAACTTTGTGGACACAGTTTGGAGAAGAACTATTTCTATTCTAGCATGACTGTGACCCAGTGCACAAAGCAAGCTCCATAAAGACATGATTGAATGAGTTTGATGTGGACGAACACTCCAAAGAAGAGTAGAAGCTGTTATAGCTGCAGTGGGTGTACTGACTCCATATTAATGTCTATGTATTTGAAGGTAATGTCATTTAAGTGCCTGTTTGTGTAATGGCTGAGCATCCCAATACTTTTGTTCACGTAGTGTATACATATATTTTGGGGAAATTACAATGATGCTACACTGATTAACAAGCTTTCTATTTGATATGTGATGGTATTGCAAACTGACAAAGGATCAGTACTTGTACCGATTGGTCAATTAATTAAACATCCCTTTTAAATATATTGCAATGATTTTATTCACAAGTTTCCAAGTCTGTGTAAGCAAATGTAGTTTGTAAGAAAAAAAAAAGAAAGAAAACGGAATGTTATCTGTAAGAAAGGAGGGAATTCGCCTGCAAAAGATGTGGGCTGACGCTGATTCAGATACAATTCCACACACAGCACCACCTTCTCTTCTCTTCCTCTCTCTCTCTCTCTCTCTTCCCCCTTCTTTGCATGAGTAAGTGTGTTTCGGTCCGTCTCGCAGCTCAGCCGAGTGTGCATCTTCCTCACACTCCTGCTCCTGTATCTCATTCTCCCTCTGCAGTCTTCTATCTGCAACAACATTTGCACTCTTCAAAACCGCTCCACCACGCAGCTCTTTTTCCAAAAAGAAAAATAAAATGCACAGATCAGATCCCCCGCATCCATTCTTCTGGAACTGTGCACAGCTTCCAAGTTAACATCATTCTACTTTTCTTTCAATTTTGAAACAAAAATATATCTTTAAATTGGAAAAATAAGTGCAGATTCGGACCTCAAATTTAAACAGTGATTCATTTAGGTAATTCATTTTAAATTGTTTAGCAAAACACAAAGAAATCCATAGTTTTAATGATTCTGTTTTAAAATATGTTCTAAATAAATCGCTACAGCCATTCCATGTTCATTTGACATTGAAAACAAACTGTGTATACTACTGTTTAATATTACTGTGAGCATTGTGCAGTTGGTCTTGTTACATTATTACTGTTTTGTCAATGCCTGCTCCATTGTGTACCTGCTTTTCATGGAGGTTACATTCCAAGAGCACCCTACATTTACTTCTACATTTACGGCATTTATCAGACGCTTTTATCCAAAGCGACTTCCATTCCCTACCTACAGGGACATCCCTGGAGCAGCTTGGGGTTAAGGGTCTTGCTCAGGGACCCAGTGGTGGTGCTGAAGGTAGGATTCGAACCCATGACCTCTTGGTCCAGAGGCAAATATCCTACCACTAGGCCACCACCACGCTTTTAAAGTGTAAACCCTAAATATGCCTCCAAATCTGCTCCCAGAACAGTTTCATTTCATTTAAAACTCAGTTTAATGCATTACCCTTAAAGAAAATGTAAAGGTAAAACAAGATTCACCTCTTTTCATTTAATATACACTAATAAAAATACAGGGCTTTAAGAAGAACAAAACGAAACACTAAGAGAAACAGTAAGACCATCTACGGAGGATATTCTGGTCTGCAGCTGCCACAGATGCTACAAACGGCAGCAGCAAGGAGACATAAATAATCAGAAAACTTTATTGATCCCGGAGGAAATTGCTTAAAAACAGAGTCACTAGCGCTAGCTGTTAGCATTAGCAGCATGCCAAAACAAAGGCTCGTACACAAAAGAAACGTTGAAATAACTCTCACAACCCACCTGTTTAGACAGGGCACCGCTTACTAATACTAAAATAACTGAAATAACTGTTGACAACTGCAGGAAAATGTTTAAAACACTATATATAGTCACAAAAATTGGAGGATATTTGCAGTTTCTGCGTTATTGGGCAGATTTCCACGTACCATTATCAGACTGAATACGCGACTGCTGATCGGCGTAAAAGTGAGGGATTACTATATATACTGTATATGTATATATTTATATACAGTGTTTATGCATATACAGCCATCGTGAAAATAAAGAGACCACTATTCCCTTTTTTCTTTTCACTGTTCTACAGTTTGCAGTGTGTATAAAATGCACAGGTTGCTATTTCTATATGAACTATTGCAGTGTGAGCTGTGTATAAAATAAGAAATGCCTCTATATGTGTTTGTATAGCAGATTTTCTATGTGCTATATTTCGGCAGCTTCACTCCTGATTCCGTTTCTGATGAAACAGAGTCACACATGGACACACACTGCTCTTAACAGCACTATTTTCATTGCTGCAGTTGTAAAATAATGCAAGAGTGTTGTGTATTTTTACCTTTCAAATATATAATACATTATTTTTTTAATCCCATTTGGTCAATAGTGAATAAAATAATAGCGACATTCACATTTTACACAGACGCACTCCCACAAATTACAAAAGCAATAGATTAAAAAATATATTTTTAATTTGTACTGTCCACTTTCTGCCACAACCATACAAATTTCCTACTGGTGGGACTAATAAAGGTTTATCTTCTTTCTGCTGTAAACCTTAAATATGGTCATGTACAGCAGCCACATGTTCGGCACTAAAGGGGTTAAAAATGTGCAAATATCAGCGCTGCTTTATGGGTTTGCCAAGCCATCTTTGGCACAGATCGTCTGCTATCAGTCTTGACCAGCAGGAGAGTAATGGGCTCAACAATTATCTCCGTAACGTACGAGCAAGTTGATGGTTCTGTGCGCTATTTCAGTATTTCGTGACTGTATTCGGGTCGGCACTGTATGTATTACAGTATTTAAGAAGATGGCACTTTAACTGAGTGATATAAAATTCATTTCCGTCTGAATGGCGGTAATTTACCACAAACTGTTTTCTAAATGGCTTTGGAAAAAAAAAAAGGGCCTGTGCTTTAGATCACTAGTCAATCCATCTGTTCTGTATCAAGGAGAGCGCATAAAATTCTCTTTACACATGCCTCTGGGAAAAAGACACGTTCGCTCTTAAAAGCACATACAGAGCAATTGGTAAGAAATAAGGCAGTCAAATATATCAGTGCTGCCGTTCGCATTGTGTGAACATTTCATGATAAAAGAACCAGCAAAAATAAAATCTTGCTGCATTAATGTGCATTAAAGAACATTTTGGATTCTTTTTAAAGTTATGATTGTGAAGATATATTGGCGGCTGCGTCTGTTTTACTTTAGATAACATGAACATTAATGCTTCCACAGTCGAAATGGACAAAAATATTATTTTTCCTGTTTGTACAGTATATTGCACCCCATTACAAGTCTATCTGAGATGAACAGGCACCTTGACGTGGTTTGAGGTGAGTGTATAAATCATGCATTGTGTATAATTGTGCTTATTGTAAGGGTATAAACTTTTAGCTAACGTTGCAAACTTCAGGCACAAAGCACATCTTGGCTTACTGACTTGGCTTATTGAGATGAGTGTAGCAAATATGTAAATACAGATGGCACTGATCTGACACCAGGAACAGGCATCAGAAGGAAATGCTAATTCAAATGTTGGAGGGAAAGAAAGGGGGGATGAAATTCAGTCCTGTTACTAAAATCTCTCTCTCTCTCTCTCTCTCTCTCTCTCTCTCTCTCTCTTTCTTTATTTCTTTCTTTCTTTCTTCTGTCCACAGGCACCTGAGAAGATCAGATTTTTAAACTTTAAAACAGTCTCTCTGTGTATATTTTACACTTTTATCTGAGAAATGAGACGATGATAATAAAGAGTTGAGAACCAGAGCAGAGACGCTTTAGATGTCTCCATAAAACACACGATCCCACCAACACTATCATCTCCAACCATCATGAACAGCTCCACTTGCTTGAAGCAGAATGAAAACCTCTCATTTCTAATGGATTTCTTGCGTGATCCATGTTTTCCCCAACAGTCTATTTGTCCTTGTATTCCAGTTCAGCTCTATGTCGAAGGAAAACCTGATTTTCAGTGATACAAATCTGGGCCATGACCTAGAACTCTGGGAACCATACTGTTCTGACAGCGTGGGGCGTCCGGGCTCTTCTTGACCGTCAGTGGAGATGTTATCTCTCTCTTTCATTAAACCCACTGTTTGTTTAAATAAACCCAGGCCTATCCCAGGCTAGGCATCAGAACAGTAAAGATAAACTACAATGTCGTCATTTGAAGGTTAAACAGTACAAAGGTCTGAGTGGTTTGCAGCCCTGCAGATGTGGACCAGAGCTTTCTTTTGGTTGGAGTTTGAGGAGCTCTCTGCTGCAGATGCCCTGAACCTTCAACTTTGGACTGAAGAGTCCTTCACATGGTCGCCACCTAGTGGCTGAGGATTTATCCAAGAATTGCTGCAGAAATGTGGTCAGGAAGGAATGAAGCTCTAAAGCTGGTGGTGTTTTTGGAAATAAAGAAGTTTCGATGCAGATCAAACGTGCTTTGAGAAAGTTCCACCGAATGTTGTAGTTTTTTTTTTCCAACAGCGATGCAGCTGTGATTGGCTAATCTCAGACCAACTCTTTGACTTTTTACACAGAAATAAAATCGGAAAATACTGGAGCTCCTCCTGAACCAAATTGTTTCAGCAGCAGAACCAGCAGAACCGACACATGATCTCCGCAGAACCGCAGATCCAGAAAAAGACCTGCACCATGACCCTGAGGTCACCATGTCTGTGGATTAGAGGGTATAAATGTGTGTATGAGTGTGAGTGTGTTTGTATGAGTGTGTGAGTGATTGTGAGTATCCCGCAAGGGTCAGTTTTAGGTCCTCTGCTGTTCTCATTATACATGCTTCCCCTGGGCGACATCATTAGAAGACATGGGATTAATTTCCACTGCTATGC
>JBBPDB010140456.1:0-15338 GCA_037974465.1 Brachypetersius altus
ACGGTACCTTGCTCAGGGTACCTCAGCGGTGCCTAGCGGTCTTGGGAATCGAACCCGGACTTTCTGGTCGCAGGGTGAATGCCCTAACCACTAGGCTACCAACTGCCCCGAATATTATTTGAATAATCATTTACTATTTGAACACTGTACTAACTCTATACACTATTATTTGATGATCCACCCCTGGAGGTCTTATTTGTATCTGTATTTTATAAATGAATCCCAGAGTGTTGCTGCTGCACTGGGTAGTTTGTAACTTATGGCTCCTGGAGTCCCTAAAGATAGTCATTATGTCTTCCAGGACAGCTAGCTGTTATTCTGCTGCAGGTTCTTGTCCTAAAAGTACAGCTGACTAGCCAAGCACAGGAAAGCTCAGTGATAAAACGAGCTAGCTGCTTTAGAGGCCTCCCTCCTGCAGCTAATCCACACTGTATTAGATACACAGGAGCTCTTTGAGCCATTATCGGCACTTTCAGCTGCTCAGCACAGAAGTGGTCAGGCATTACTTTGCAGTCATCCAAAGAAAAAAAAGCTTTTATTCTCATGACAAAAGTGTGAGTATTCATTTTTAAAAAATGAAATAAATAGAACATGGGCAGCCCATTCTGCCACAAATTTGTCACACAGTTGTCAGCTTAATGGCTGCGCAGAGCAAACTGCTCTCCGCTGAATTTCTGTCAAACCTTCCGCCATTTCTCCGCGACTATTTTTGGGCTTTTGATGCCAGCTGCACAAGAGAGGGGACGTTTGCCACCCGTGCTCCATCGCCTTATCTGTGCTCATTTTCAAGGATAAAAAGAGCCTGGGCTTCAGATAACAGATTAAAGCTGACAGCTCACCAACAGAGGATTTTCAGGTGTTTTATTTATTCCCCTGATAGTCCCCCTGATTAGCCAGTTATGCTGGTTATGCTAACACAAGCAATGAGACATTTGGCATCTCATGGTCAGTTAAATAAGTTTAGCAGTATTTTAATTAACAATTACCAAAGGACAGCTACATGACACCTGACATAATGGGTATGGCAATGGACATAAAGCAACATTAAAAAATATACTAACATGTCATAAAGGCCATCATTTTCTCCCCAGGAGGTGTAATGATCATGGAAATATAAAGCTTTCTAATGTCAGGTATGGTTTTTATGAATGTCTAATATCAGGTAGGTGTAGGGGTCATGTAGCCTTATGAATACCACCCTGCTGTCTCAAACTTAAAGTCATGCTCTTGTATTCCTATAGCCATAATATCTGTGCATTTGAACAAAGACTCTCTTGTGACTGTTGGTGGTCCACCCTTGTGCTGCATGTTCATGCTGCATGTTCATAAACCATTCAGCACCACTCAATCTTTAACTGCCTCCATCCACCAGGCGGCCAGCACCAGTGTTGGCTAATGTGGCACTTGTCATGTCGTCTGAAGATGTATTTTTTATTTGGTTCTGGTGAAAAATACAAGGGAAGCAGCAAAGATCAGTTGGAGGCAAATGGAGCACACAGCCTTAGAGTTGAAAAATCTATTCATGAGCCATGAGTGCTCATCATCAATTGTCATGTTCAGCCCCGGCTTCAATCGGGTACTGTCACTGGCAGCTACACCCTGCTAGCCAGCTGGCGTGTCAATGAAAGGTCATATGAAAACTTAAAGGGACTGAGACAAAGTGCTGGAAAACATCAGGAGTAACATCTGCACAGGTTAGTGTGTATGGGACAGACAAGTGTATCACAAGAATTAGCCGGTAGAAAAGTTTACATTGCTAATTTGCCTGTTTAAACAAGATGAAGCAGATATTTTGGAGAGCATCTACATATTAAATGATGCTGTCTTCTTAATATTAGTATTCGCAATTTAGCATTAAAATTAACATTTGAGCCTTTTTGTAGAGTTGGCATTTGGACCATTGCTGATATATAGTGACTTTTCTGTTCCAAACAGCTTAAATGATAAATATCAGTCATTTTCATTTGTGCAAACTGAGCCAAGCTTCAACTATCAGTCACATCTTTTTTCAGTTTCTTCTTTTCATAAGTCCTTTTCAGTTAGGCTATGTTATGTTGTTATAATGGTTCTTCATCCAAAACAGAAATTAAAAATATATGACAGTTAAACATTTTTAAAAAAATGTTGGATATCTGCAGCAGGTTAACTTAGCTAAATGTTAATTACTCAAAGAGCTGTGGCTAACTTTTTCAGCCCCATTAGATTACACTTGGTAAAATAAACGTGCGAGTGCAAGTCTTTAGTCCACTAAATAAAAATTCAGTTCAGTTTCAATTTATTTATATAGTGCTTCTTACAACTGAAACGGTCACAAAGCAGCTTTACAGAGCCCAGGTCCGAGCCTCTAGTAGGGAAGTCAATGGCAACGGAGGTAAGGAAAAACACTGGAGGAAGAAATCGTGAGAGGAATGAAGACTCAGGATGGGAAACCATCCTTCCTAGGTCGACCCGGAGAGTGATGGAGAATAAGAGAAGACAATACGGACATAACTAACTATAAGAGGCCTTTGTGTAGACTAAATCACTGCTGAACAGTTGGCAGTCTACAGCGAATAGAGTAGGTACATTTAGAGACAGTAGAGATAGTTTTTGTTGGTATGATCAGTAGTTACCAGTCCACAACAACAGGAACAGCAAGCAGCAATCCATGGGAAAGTGCACTCAGGCAGTCCAAAGCAGTCAAACCAGTCTAGGACACTTGGGCAAGAGACCACAGCGATTGCAGGTCCAGTATGGGGTGGAGCCCAGAAGCCTCCATGGTGGTTGACTGAGCTAGATGAGAGCACCCAAAGACCCCTCCGCCACTCCACCGTCATCAAACCTGCGTGAACGTGAGGACCCTTAGCAAAAAGTAGTTTATTCAAGTGTACTACAAGTATACTTATTTTATACTAAAACTGAGGCAGTATACTTGAAGTTTAGTTTTTATATAATTTATTTCATTTACTTAAGAATAGTATAGTGAACTATACTTTTTTTGAAAACTTAAAACGACCTTATAAAGTACACATAAAGTATACTTTTATAAAATTAAAAATGTTCCAATTTAGTCTGAAGAAGTATTAAATTAGTATACTTTCTAGTACACTACAAGTACAAGGTCCGTATACTTGCTATACTTATACTTATACTCAAGCATACTTAATAAAATGAACATAATAAAGTATACTACATTTTCCTAAGAGGAGTCCGTAACTCTCTATGCCCATAACCTCCCATCTCTATACCCTTCAAAAGGGAAAGTTAGTTACGGAAAGCCTGACTAATCATGTAGGTTTTCAGCCTACACTTAAAAACGGAGACTGTGTGCGAGTCTCGAACATTATCCATAAGGATATTCCAGTGCTAAGGGGCTTTCTACCCCCTGCTGTTCTCATAATTCTGGGCATTAAAAGAGAGACAGCATCTTGAGATCTAAGTGATCATGGAGGTTTGTAGCAAGAGATCCAGTTAATCGGGGACAAGGTCATGCAAGGCTTTATATGTCAGTTATATTTAATAATCAATACTAAATGTTCATGGAAACAAATGCAGATAATATCAGACTAATGTGGTCAAATTTCCTGTTCTAGTGCAGACTCTGGCTGCAACATTCGGGACTATTTGAAGTTTACATAGGTTCTTGTTGGAGCATTCTGACAGCAGGGCTTTACAGTAATCCAGCCTGGAGGTAATAAAGATGTACTAATTTTTCCACATATAGGGAAAGAGGGATTCTAAGCTTAGCAATATTTCAAAGAGGAAGAAAGGATATTTTAGTAATAGAGCCTATATATCCATTGAAGGATGAAACTGAGTCAATAGGGATTTGACACAGGAGAGGCTGAGAAACCAGCAAGATCTAGCATTAAACATATTTTCCGGTAGTTCTTGGACCAAGAAGAAGGACGTCTGTTTTTTGGAGTTTTTTATAATCATACCCCATGCCAGCATGTACAGGTTAAATACAAGAGGTCCTAAGACTAAATCTTGAGACTCTGTATTTTTACTTTGGTGTGCACTGATTATTTCCCATGACCCAAATTGATAGTGTCGGGTCAAGTATCTAAACTATGATAGGGCTGTTCCTGTGACCCTGGCCAGGTTGTCCCGTCTGTGTAATAGAATAGAGTGGTCTTAAATGGCACACTAAGGTCGAGCAAAACCAGCAAAGAAACAAAGCCTTTGATCATTTACTACCTTTACTAGGGCTGTTTTGGTGCTGTGATGGAAACAAATTGGAATTTTTCATGTTTGTAATTTTAATGCAGAAGTGAACATAACTGCCTAGACTTTCTCTAAAATCTTTGATAAAAATGGTAGATTTGAAATAGGTCTGTAATTTAACAGTGGCTTAATAACTGCTAGCTATACTAAGCCAGGAGTTTAATATTGTCACGGTTCGGCCAGCGACCGTTAGCGTGTCCCGTGCCGCCTAAGAGGACGGCATTTCCTGTGCTGCCTGAGAGGACGGCGTTTCCCGTGCCGTCTGAGAGGGTGGCGTTTCCGGAGCCCCCAGCAAGGGTGGCTACTCCCGAGCCGCCAGAGAGGACGGCTTCTCCCGAGCCGTCAGCGAGGGCGGCTTTCCCCACGTCGCCTGAGAGGGCGGTTTTCCCCACGCCGCCAGAGACCCACACCTCGTCTCTGTCATCTGTCTCCCGAACCAGTACAGACCCCACTGCTCCTCCTAGAGCAGCCGCTCATACCACCACCCAGACTGAATCCCACAGGAAGCAGGCTAGGGCCAGTTAGCGCTGAGGCTAGCGGGCCAGGAGAGCTAGCTGAGGTGAGGGTTCAGTTTGACCTCTTAGGCCCCTTAGAAGCAGGTCAGAGCAAGCTTCGGAACCCCTTGATTCCCCTACCCAGTCCCAGTGAAGTCTCAACCAGTCCAGCAGCCCCTATGGGCAGTGAGGAGCCAGGGCTAGCCTGGTTAGCCGGGTTTCTGGTAGGCTTAGCAGTAGCAGCTAGCGTAGCGGAGAGGCTAGTAGCAGAGGGTGAGGGGGGTACATCACTTTCAGAGGGGGGAGAAAACCCCGCGGAAGGGCCTACGCGCCGAGCTGTGGTGAGCACGAGACCCGTGAGGAGGGGCTCGGACAGGACTCACAGGGCTCGGGGAGAGCCAAGGCGAGGCCCGTGGCAGGGTGCTCCACAGAGCTATGGACACAAAGCCCGGACTGGGGGACTACGAGCAACCTGCCGGCCGAAGGAACCACCGCTGTGGAGTTCTGCGGTTCACACCCACGTCCTTGCCCCCGCCTCCCTCCGCCTCGCCCGCCCTTTTGGTCTTTTTTTTGTTTTGGGGATGGTTTTTCCATTGGTCCGGCTTTTTGGCATGGCTGCCCCGGTGTTGCGGCATTGAGGGGGGGTACTGTCACGGTTCGGCCAGCGACCGTTAGGGGTCGCTGTTTTGATTTTGTTTTTTTTGTGTTTCTGGGACTTTTATTTTGACTTATTCTGCTTTGTGTCATGTGTTTAGTTTTTCACCTGTTTATGTTTTGTTCTTTGATTAATGGTTGTATTTAAGTTCTGTTTGTGTAGCCCTCACTTGTCAGTCAATCGCCTCGCTATCCTAGTTTGTATGCTGTTATCACGTTTTCATGTTCATGTTCCTGTAGCTGCCCTTGAGCCAGGTTTTATTTCTGTTTTGTTTTCTATAATAAAGACTCGTAGCATGGATCCTTGCTCTCCTGCTTCGTCTGTGCTCAGAGGTATATCACGGGAGCTTGCTAGACCTGGCCCCTGTGACAAATATGGTCAAAAATAAGTCCAATGACTTCAGTGTTATTGTTAAAAAAAACATCTATATAATCATCACTTCTATAGATTGCAGGTATGTGGAATTCAGTACTTCCCTGGTTAGTTTCAAAATTTTACTGAGTAGAAACCTAGGATTATTTTTGTGAAATTCAGTGAGAGATGATAGACATGCTGAGCGTGCCACAGTAAGTGTTCTGCGGTAGCCTCTAAAGGTCTCATTCTAGATGAAGTGTAGAGATATCAGCTTGGTAAGTCACCATTAATGCTCTAATTTTGAAACATTTTGCCTTAAGGCATGCATTTGATTTCCTAGGATCGAGTGTTTTCTGTCTAATTTATTTGTGTCTTAAAGATGCAACATTATCAATACTGCATGGAAGCGAGTCTGCTGAATCAGATTTAGAGCCAACTGGGTTTGATAAATCTGTGAGGTTTTCAATAAAACTAAGCTGTGTACAACTAATATGAAAGCGTATATAATGAGGTAGCGATCTTATATAATGAGGTAGATTACTGTCATCTATGGATGAATAGCCGTGTTATCCACATAAACACCAAGAGTTAGGATTAAAGCAAGAGTGTGACCGCAGTAGTGTGTCGACCCCATTACATTCTGAGTAAACGTACAATATCTACAACTGAGGCAAATATAGACTTCAGTGCAATGTGTTCTTTTTCAAAATGGATATAAAAATCTCCAGCAATAGCTACTTTATAACTGTGGCAGTGTGCAGTGCGCACTACGCAATAAATCTCAGTGCGCTGACGGTAGTGCGCGATTTCGGACACACCCCAGGTCTCTGTAAGACATATGGCATCAAAATTCTGATCAGCGATTATGTCTTAAGGAGTAATCTTATGTTAAGCAGTTCCAGCTTCAGATCTAATGTGCTGTTTTTGCTGGTTGTTTGAGAGATACTGATTAAATGAAAACACATTTTCTGTTTAGTTCAGGGGACAAGCACAGTCTTGATACAGTGGGACACGGGTGACGACTCAAGGCAGCTAGCAGACGGTCGGTTTAGACAGTCTGTCTTCTGCCTAGCCTCAGCGCTGGTTTGTCAGCAGCAACTATCTGAGCTGCACTGCCAGCTACTTAACAGGCTATGGGTGTCACAAATCGCTGGGTCCCATCCAAGGAGGAGGCGCAGATGCAGACTTAGATACTTTTTTTAATGTTCAAAATAAACAAGGCACAAGGGCCCATACTCTTTTCAAAATACAAACTCAAAGACACACAATAAAGAAGTAACGTGAGGGTGGACTGACACTTAAACTGTGAAAGAGTGGAACTTAAATAAAAACGAACAAAGGACATGAGCCAATCACTCACCGCACTTATTTAACCAAAACACAAAACAGCTGATGTGGAAAACAAGTGGCAGTAGACTGGGCAGCCAACTGGGGATGTCACAATGGGCTATGCTGCACGACCAACACCCTCCAGTGAGGGGTGGATACCATCCTGAGCCAAGAGACCACACTTTCCCCTCAAACATGGACAAATTCTAAATGAAACCCACATTATTTTCAGAGCACCACTTGGACATCCAGACTGCTGTAGGTCTCAGAGCCATGCACTGGGATGGGGCCAGAGCATATAATGGCACCAGACATTGTCTGGGCTAATTTACTCACCTCCTTAATGTTATTCTTAGTAAACAAATGCATATTTAAACAGTAAAGACTGATTTTATGTGAGAAAGCATGATGATTATAATAATTGTGTGTAAGTGTGTGTGTGTGTGTGTGTGTGTGTGTGTGTGAGTGCAGTTTCACACATTACAGATGGTAATGAATGAAAGACAGTGAGGCAAAACTCACCCACTCACAAACTCACAAACATTGGTGTTTGTGTTCGCTCCTGTTATATTCCATTCGACCATGTAAGATGTGTAATTTTTTAAAATTTAATTTGACAGCACCCTACTTGGTGATGTGAAGAGGATTAACAGTAAATGCATTTTGGTGCAAAATTATGGTATTATTTACTATCCTGTCTGCAAAAATGGGTCCAAATAATACCGGTTCGTAATAACTTAAACACAATAATCTTACTAATCAATATTCCATTGATCAAAATAGTTTTGTTAGTGTTTCATGCATATATAATTCATGAACATACACTATGCGAGTCCATTATTGTTTAACATTTATATTAGGAACATATTGAAATAACTGTGTGAAACATATGAAATATATGTGAAATATATACCTGGCCAGTGTTCAAAAAAATCTACCCATGATTATTTTTAGTCTGACGTATATGTCACTACTCTTAACGAAGAATGCTGAAATAGTTCCAATAATAATTAAGCCAAAATTATACCAGATACCAGGAATGTTACATTTTTTCCAGGTCTAAAACAGTTACAAATAATCCCGTTATAGCCTGACAAATGAAGCTCAAGGCCTCAACCATTTTTAAGTAACTTGTTCTAAAATTAGAATAGTTTGGCAAAAGATCAAATAAAATCACCCCAGTTATGGTAGGTCATGCAAAACATGGGTTGGAGTGCAAATTTCACTTCTTTGATTAGAAACTGGAGCTAAAAGGCTACTGTAGTTAATAGTAGATCAATACGCACCTGTAAACATATTCCCAAAACTTCACTCAAACCATATCCAGCCCTTCATTAAAGTGGAACAGACTTGTGGATGTGGTTTAGTACACATTATGACTGTATGAGGTGACATATTTTTACAGAAACAGTGCTGGCTGATTGGGTAACTCTAAAGTTCTAGTGTTTGTTAGCGATGTTAGCAATGCAGCTCAAGTTCCAAACTAAGAAAGCAACATTTGGACACTAAATTCTTTACTGATTGATTGCATGTTGTGGAAACTGTGAATTAGATTGTTCGCTGAATTATATCCTTACCGAACACGAAAGGTGCTGTGGTGAATTTATTAAAATATTAAAATGATCATGAAAGGAATGTTTTTTGCAAGGCCAACTGTGGTTAACCTTGCCATTAACAGCTCTATTGTAGTCTAATAGACAAACCTGGGTATTCCAGATGAGCCTACTGGGTCTTATCAGCCATGCTCACACCTGTAAGAGTGATGTGACTTTGCTCAGAATGAGTGAAACCACACTTCCTCCTAAAAAGCAGTTAGCGAAACTTTCACTTAATGATTTTTACCATCAACAGGACCGGAATAGAGATGGCCTTCCAGTGTGGAAAAAAAGTGTGAATGGAAAAAAAAGCAGAAAAGTTGTTGATCTGGAGTCTTGTTCCCACACACACACCCCAACACGTACACTTACACGCAAGCATTCCTTTGTATCTGGAAAGACAAATCCCTCTATTACTTCTTCTCTCCATAACATCCAACTGGGAGGCAGAGAGAACACTATTGAGTGACATCTAATTGCAAAGTAGGAGCAAGTCATTCTTCTCTCGACCGTAGCATGCGTGCGCACACACACACACAAACACACACACACACACACACACACACAAACACACACAGCACTCTTTAATATACCACCCATCCTAAACACATCAATCCAGGCTTGGACCAGGCAGGACTGCAGACATGTCTAATGTCCACACCACACAAAGATGGTACCTCCACTGCTAATACACGGTTTAGTCCATTTAGCAACACTTCACTGGCACGGTCAAACTCCAGGGACTCCAGGGCAGCTCTAGAAGTATCTGATCAACACATCTGACAGGACATGGCCATTGGAATTGTCCTGTAGTTTAACAAGTGAAGGCCAGACTATGGACAATGGAGCCTGGTCTCACGCGTTTTCATGCAGCCATCAGTAATCAAAATACGTGCAGCGATTTAGGGCTTTTTTTGTGCCAGGACAATGCTTAATTTTATTGTGCTAGGACAACGCTTCACTACCCTATGTTTTTTAATGCAAGCTGCATAACATCACCAGTATCAGTGGTAACTGGTGACTCAGCGAAAGTTGGAGAGAAATAATGAGTTGATTGCTTACTTTAACCGTAAATTTAGCCTTAACCCTAACCTTAACAGTCACCAGCTAGTGCAGATACTGGTGGTGTTACACACTGCGCATTAAAATACATAGGGAAGTGAAGCACAGGGTAGTGACCTAGCACGATAGCACGTTGTCCTAGCATGTATTTTTATTCAATTGTATTTCGTGATGGCTGCATGAAAACTTGTGAGATCAGGTTGGGACAATGACACTGTCCGACAGGGGTGGGATCACCCCGTGTTTTTATAACATGGAAAATGGGAAGGCATTTGTTCTTAGGGGGAGGTCACACTGCTGCACTTGGCTACATTTGGCTTGGTATCTCCTGTGTGCTAACTGATAGCTATCTATTAAAAACTGGCCAATTAGCCAATTCATTTGGGATAACCGAACAATAAAAATCCCACCTGCCTGAGGACCCTGGTTTTGCCAGCAATAGCATAGCCATGATTTAAGCAACTACAGTCAGTCATCCCGCCTCCACTGCAACACACCGACAGCCCACCTCATACAGAAAAACTGCTCATGGTGTAGGGCGGTGACCTTTTTCAACTCAAAGAGCCCAGAGCACTCGGAGCAGAAAAAACAAGGCGTGCGTTGTTTATCGGAAACAATAGAAAAAAGGGAGGTTGGCCAACAAAAACACATCCAGCCTGAACTCAATTTAACAATCGCAGTCGCTCCAGCCTGAAAAACTGCTCAGAAAACGGCTTATCTTTTTTCTTAAATGTTCTAATTTATATTACTTTTTCTTTCATCTGTAATTGCTTACGGTGTATAGCAGCTTTGTTCTTCTCTTTGTTGTTATATCTTATATGAAAGGCACATTATTTAATTAATGAAAGGTGCTTTTTGAACGATAACTTTCTTCTAGGGTTATTATTATTATTATTATTATTATTATTGTTATTGTTATTGTTATTATTATGCTACATCTACCCTCCACAGCTCAGTCTTACTGGTTGAGAAAATTATTTGAGGTATGCTGGTTTTAATGATAAATTCAGGTCATACTTCCAGGTTATACTACTGAACAAGCTGAACTGAACCTGTCACACTTTTTTGGCTTAGTCTATAATACAGAAGAGTACCAGTTTTTCAGTGAAAGGAATTTTTAAAGCACATTTCATATTTTTTGCTTTAATCAGTGCATTTATGTGATGATCCCACAGCTGTGATGATTTGCTTTCAGCTCGGGCCTGTCACCTACTCACATCCATCTGTATTTGTTGAGGTTAGAGAGGTGTGCCTCATCCCCTTTCACATGGTACTACCAACCTCCCAGGCTTCCATGTACGTCCTCTGATTTATTCAAAAAGCTGCTATGACAGCAGAGAGCTTGACATGTGGAGAGAACATTAACTGTTAATTCTGCTATATCAGTGTGCAGGCAACCATGTGGTTAAGAAACAAAGGAGAGCGAATCATGTTAGCTACCAGGATGGGGGCTGGTTGGCTGCAAGCATGGAGGACTAAACTTACCTATATCCCTGTTAATAACATCTTCAGCTGTGCCATGTTAACTGAAAAGATGGCAGCTTTTTTGTGGCATTATCATGCTACGGTAGCGAATGCTAGCTGTGCCCTTTTAAAATAAATTATATATTTTTTCTCAGCCAACTCAGAAAATATGGGTTTAGGTGAGTAGCAAAATGGCAGAGGCATTAGCACTATGCTTAAAGGAAACGATTTCATGAACATGGAAACTCCATTCTAGAATCACATACTGATGCTCTCAGGCCATTTCCACGTGTACATGGGTATTTTTGAAAACTGCGATTTTTCATTTCCGTCTTTTTTTTTTAATCTTTTTTTTTAATCGCACCCGCACGAGCATGTTTTCAAAAGTATCTCCGTCCACATGCAATCGCAAAAAACGCTGACAAAAGCATGCCAAGGCAGCAGGTGGTGATATAACCTTAAGCCTTATAGCACTGGTGACCAATCAAAAGCCTTGGAGGAGGATGTGATTATCAGAGACAGTGGGCAGTGTTGCCTTGTCGAAAAATACTAACTTTAAGTTTAGACAGTTCATAACACTAATGATGAGAAACAGGCAAATAATATGCATAATCAGAGAAAAATATATTTCATTTCAAGAGAAGAGCCTAGGTAGATTGATAGATCTTTAGAGGTGCAAAGAGCCAGTTTATACAGTCAGGTTCTAACACTGAGAAATGCTACTGTGAAGCAGGGCGTCAAGTGGGGGCATTCAAAGGCATTGCTCCCCTAGCGAGTCGCCCCTCCCCGCCCTACACCCTCTAGTGTCAATAATATGAATATAGTTGACGATCAATAGTGCACCCCCATAGTCAGTTAGATGCCGGCCTGGTAGATCCATTCGGATGACGGACTTGAGCAGGGCACAGGCTACTTCAGATCGTGCCATGCTAACAGCTTGTGGTGATTCTGGACAGTGCTGATGTTTCCAAGCTTCTGACAGCATTCTGCAAACTGCAGAAAAGGGCATTTTAGAATCAGAAAACTTTATTGATCCTAGAGGATTGCTTACGTAATGACGGCTAAGACACTGACCCCAGAGTAACAACATACACACATATTAAAACAACTTTTATGATATTGATCACCGTAAACCAGTGACCAGAACGCAGCATAGCACAGATAAATCAGTGTCCAATACGCATGTGTACATGTGGACACACTTGCCTGTGAATTCAATGAACACAAAGTTGCAGGTTCAAACCACCCACTTTCTACCACTGTGTCCTTGACCCAGTCACACTTGCTCCAGGGGGACTGTCCCTGTAACTAATGTATATGGTTTGCTCTGGATAAGGGCGTCTGCCAAATGCCATAAATGTAAATAAATGATGCATAAATATATACAGTCCAGTTTCTCAGAAAAAATTGTGCAATTCAGTGGTTCCTTCAGCGCTGCTTTGGTGTAAAGCAGGTCATTGCAGAGACTCTGATTTCTTTACAATGGTGGTGAACAAGCATTGCAACATCAGCACAAATAAATGTTTTGTTTACTATCAACCCACAGAGAAACTGCTGCTGTCTTCTGAGTGTTTATATGGAATGTGGATGATGAGAATCTGAATTAAATATCTATCTTTTTGCCTCACAATGCTCTGCAAGTATTCCTCCACCAGAAAAAGATTTTACACAGTTTAGACTTACATCTTCTCAGAACACTTTCAAAAAGAATGTCTCAGGCAACACGCAGCACATTTATATTTCATGTAAAGACTTATTTCATGGAGCTTTTAGAGGTAGATTTTCTTAGTAAGTTTCTCTAGAATGGAGCTCTTCATAACAAAACAAAATTTAGCAAAATTAGTGGAATTGCCTTTTGTTACTGCTTTGCTTGTTCAGTAGAGATTCCGCCCTCATCTCGTCTAGTTCTTCTGCTCTTTGGCATTCACGGATCAAGTCTGTGTTTTGCATGCACACGTTCTCTTTGCGCAGCCTTGCAAATAGTGACCTTTGTGATATCCCACATCAAGGCTTCTGTCTATATGAGCAGAAAACATGCGTGTGTGTGTGTGTGTGTGTGTGTGTGTGTGTGTGTGTATGTGTCTGAAGCCAGGGAACCAGACAGTGGGGAGAAGAGGTGAAACACAAGACCTGAAACGAAATGTTACGGAGCAATAGGGTTGCCTTTTGAGAATCCTCCAGCGCTCGCTGCTCAAACAACAATGGAGGAGAGAAAACGTGTCTGAGAACATCAATTTCGCTAATCGTGAAATATGTAGGCCCTATTTCTTTATTTGCTCTCCAAAAGCTCTTCCCGGCTCAGTATGCGGCCCTTGTTCTCAACAGCCGACAAGTGTGAGGCATGGCAAGGAGGGGAGCGGAGTGCATTCATCAGTAAAGACGTCCTGATGTTAAGAAATTCTAAATACACATATATTCATTTTCCCCACCGGCGTAGGGACCCGTCTCAAAGGGCTCATTGTCCAGTTGATTAATTGAATGCTGTTGCCTCAAGGGCTCAACAATGAACTCCGTCCTTCTGCAAAAGTGTTTGGGAACATGTCTACTTAGTAGCGATTGTGGCTCATGAATTTGGACAAATTGTATTTGGATGGAGTATTTTCTTACACACCAATAGAAGGGCACAAGGGCTTCTAAGAATGCAATGCATAACCCTTGGAGAAGAAAAAGATATAGAGAAAAATAATGTGCCTCTCCAATAGACAACTACTGGACCATTCAAGGGCGCTTCAAAACGCTGCCTGTTTTAGGTGGAGACTTCAGTATCTTGCAGAATCAAAAAAGTTTGTGATATTCTTCATCAATGGTTCACACATTCACCCAAGTCACGTGATGCTTCCAGCACATGCTTCCTTTAAACCCAACTTCACTGGGTGGCTTAACATGCTTTGACAAGAATACTAACTGCTAAACCTGTTACATCAGGATATTGATAACTGGACCAGATAACAACACATTGAGTGACAGAGGAAGGGAGGGTAGGGAAGGAGGGAGGGCGGTAGGGAG
The DNA here is from genome assembly GCA_037974465.1 of Brachypetersius altus. NCBI lineage: Eukaryota > Metazoa > Chordata > Actinopteri > Characiformes > Alestidae > Brachypetersius > Brachypetersius altus. The sequence continues at coordinate 14,166 of JBBPDB010140456.1, forward strand.
GGGGGAACACCCTACCAACCCACAGAGAGCACACTCTTGGCCTCCTGGCCGTGGGTGGCATCTATGGGGATTCAACTCACAATCCCCTAATAATAGAGTTTAGACAGGTGCACCACTCAGGACCTCCAGTGGTCAGTGTGGTCAGTTTCTGACCACAGAACATATATTCTTGGGGACGGATAGTGCTGTCTCCATTTTGGCCATTTATTGATATTTTTTAACATTATCTAAGAAGACTCACTTCTGATTACAACATGTCAAAATCAGATAAATAGACATGGCCCAAAACACTTACGAAGGGAGGGCTTTAGGTACTCAAGCTCCTGCTGCCCTAGTCCAGTTTCCCTAGTTCTACAAAAACTTTGCTTTTGTTTAATTTTACAAATCCCAGGGTGACACACTTTTTGATTCAGACTACAGCACCACATTTATATTCTCATGTACACTTAGAAATGTTAAAATAAAAAAATTTTATTTGATATTTGCATATAACTGTATGCTTTTGGATGACTGTACTGTGGACCTACAAGCTTAGAAAGTGGTCAGTGAAAGGACAAGTGCATGGTGAGAGTATTTTTGCAGTTAAATACAATACACTATTCATTTAGTCTTTCAAAGAGAGTTAATTCATAAAAACAACTGGAAAAAAATCCACTTTTTTCAGCAAAAACCAATTTCGCATTCAGTAATTATATTTCCGCACTTCTTTTTACACCAGATTTTTGCTTTAAGATAAGTAGGAAACAATTTGCACTTTCTTGTTATTTTACATGGCCTACACATGGCAATATTTGGAGTGTACTTCACATTACAAAGGGTTCTTTCTTGAAGAGCTGCTTGAATTTATATATGCAAATCTTTCTCTCTTTGGTCTAATAACAGCTTTCTGAAACAGTTACTAGTTTAAAGTCTCTGCGATGCTTAGGAACTAAATGGATAATTGGTCATATATTTAGGGGCTGAGAGAGAATGGGAGTGTAAAGTCTGGTTTATCAGGTTTTAGAAGCTCCAGTGAATGCATAGTTTATTTTTTTTCCTTCAGTAATGTTAACTTTTGTATGATAGTCATGGACAAAACTGGACAGGATGTAACAGGGGTGAAAGTGACCATTTGTCATACGTGAACACACCACAGCACACAGTGTGAACAGCACGAAATTCAACCTCTGCATT
>JBBPDB010140474.1:0-15336 GCA_037974465.1 Brachypetersius altus
TGAAGCAGGGGGCAGCCAGGAACACGGCACCCGGGGAGCAGTGTGTGGGGACGGTACCTTGCTCAGGGTACCTCAGTAGTGCCTAGCGGTCTTGGGAATCGAACCTGAAATTTCTGATCGCAGGGCGAATGCCCTAACCACTAGGCTACCAGCTGCCCCACGTTGTTCATAAATACCTACAGAAAAGCTGCCTCTAACACCATGCTCCAAAAGCTGCCGTCTACTCACCCAACAACCAATAATAGATTGTTAAATGCTTTCTCACTGTTAATGTTGATGAATGCTTGTGTCAGTAAAGAAAATAACCAATGGACCACAGATGAGTGTTTCAGTGGTCAGGAAATAACCTACAGTGCTAACCTTTTTGACGAATGCATTACACACGTACAGGGGGTCAATTGGGCTGCAAATCTTATTGGTCGGTCAGACCAATAAATAAATAAATAAATAAATAAACGACCCAAAAAGCACGTCGGGCCATCGGGAAAACGCCCAACAGATGGTCAGTCCGACCCTGATGATATTACACATTATTGGTGTCATTACATAAATAGTTTCCTTTAGGATTAAAACGTTTTCTGATTCTGATTTTGATCATATTTTAATGTATGTAGTATTAGGACTAGAACCTAAAATAACGCAAAAGCCTTGTCTCCCCAAGTCCGGAGCTTGGTCCTAGCTGTTGTGAGGAGTTGTGCATCAGTGGACCTAAGGCAATGTGCGGAGCTTGGTTGGGAGAGAAGGTCAGGGAAGTAGGGAGGAGCTTGGTTGGGAGAGAAGGTCAGGGAGGTAGGGAGGAGCTTGGTTGGGAGAGAAGGTCAGGGAAGTAGGGAGGAGCTTGGTTGTTGAGGGCTTTGTAGGTGAGTAGCAGTATTTTGAAGTTGATCCTGAATTTGACAGGGAGCCAGTGAAGGTTGTGGAGCACAGTGTGATGTGTTTATGACAGTTTATGACTCATATACATGCCTAATATGCGATCTGAATTGCTTTTAAGTTTTAAATTTTACTCTTTGGTAGGAAACGCACAGGGTCAGCACTGGTGATGGTAAGTAGATCAAGGAGCACCATTGTGATACGAAAAGTAGAAGAAAGATCGCAAACAAGTGCAAATCATGTTCAGCACTATCACAATATATTCTCCAAATTAAGCTCTGACCTATGGGCATATGGGTGATCTCTGATCTATGAAAAGCTATGATTAATGAAAGTCTTTTGCAAGATATGTAATTTTAAGAAATCTTCATTACATGGGATACTGTGTACAGTCTCAATTTGCATCTCTGGGGCCTCTGTGGTCTTCCAGCCCATTCTAGCACATCTCAGAATCTAAACACTAGTGGAATGTATACTAGCACTGTATTTTATGCTGTTATCTAAATTGACAGCAATCCTGGCATTTAATTTTTATAAGGTATATAATAAGCATTTATAATGTATAATAAATATATTTTGTTCTTGTTTCAACTGAATGATGAATGTGTTATTAAACTCTGAAATAACCAACTTTCAGTATATTGCTTTTTTCAGTAGGTCAGAGACATTCAAGAACAAAAAAGACGTGTCACCACCCAGGAGATCACGGGCAAAAAAAGATCTTGCTTCAACAAGATGTTAAAGATGCCCACAAATCCACCATGACGGGTTTGTTCTGAAAGTTTCATTTATCCTTCTTCAGTTTCTTAAATGAACAAGAAGTATCCAAGGACTTATCCTCTTTGTGTTCCTGGTTTGCATCAGTGCATCGTTTCATACTTGTTCTGTAATGTAGTCTTGCCATTCTGAAACCAAGTATCAGGATGTGCAGAAGCAGAAAGAAGGCAGCGATTTCCACTGAATTCTTCTTTACTATGGGAGCACAAGACCATTTGACCTTCTGTGATAGTCGTTTGAATCGTTTGACTTTCTGTGTGTGTGAAGACAGCCAACAGTGAGATAATGCTGCTACACTTCACAGCCAGAAGTATGTGGGCACCCCATCTCCATACCTCCATGTAAGAGCATTATATGGGAGCAGCATGGGATGCATGTAGCACATGGAAACATCTAAAAACAACAGTTCTTGTTGCAAGTTTAAGACTGCCTCTGGAAGGAACATAAAAACTTTAGGAATTGGATGTACATGGACAACTGCACGAAGCCCTAGGATCACTGTACATAAGCACAATGTGGAGTGGTGTAAAGCACACCATCACTGGACTCTGAGACAATGCTAATGGAGGAGTACAGAAGAACCGGAATGCCAATGATAACTGACTGTGCCAAACTTCACCAGCAACACAATCTAGAGGAAAGCCTTCCTGGATCACTGGCCACTGAACCCATGTTAACACTCGTGTTTTTGGAATGTGTTATTTACCAAGCACATAAGGATGAGATGTCTGGATGCCCACATACTTATGGCCCTGTGATGTATGTCACCAGATTGATCTAAAGTAGAAAGTCTTGATTCCTTTCCATTCAAATTCCTCTGTGCACTTGCAGAGGGATCGACATATCTAAAGAAGAGTGCCACAAAGACATCCCGACACAGTAAAAAGGATGCATCAGAGTGAGTTCCTTGCCTCTTTCTTACTTCAGGACACCGTCTGTCCTTCATAAACAAAAAGACCAAACTCTTCTTGACATTTCTGCCACTTTCGAGCCGTCTCTTTCACATTCAAGTTCATTCAAGCTAATACTTGTTCAAGCTGTCAAAGCAGGAGTTCATGCACTAAGTAGATGAAGGAAGGAATGCACTAAGGAATCTCTAAAGGTCTTTGTAGAAGTAACTATGGACTTCTACATATTCATGTGAGGCATTTTATCCAAAGGCAGCAAACCGAGCTTGAGTAAATTCTTTCCCCAATATTTGTTGGGAATTGGCACAAACATCTGAGTAAGTATTTCTTAAAAGAAAACACAGGTATCGTACAGGTAAGTATTGAAAGATTGCAGTGTCTGCTTTAGAAACAACAGGAGAGGAAGAAGTTTTAAGAGACAGATCGATTCCAGGAACCCTTGGCAAGATTTTTTTTTGCCCATGTTCATGGTATCGTACATTCAATGACAAAAAATAGTTAAGCACCCAGAAGGAATTTAGATGTAATGCAGTACACGTGCAGACCAGTGATGGGTCTACAAATGATTCAGTTTGCAAGGACCTGGCATGTCTGGTCACCAGACACAGAGGACGCATCAGACAACATTACCAGCACTTTGATAGGGGTCGTATTGTGGGTTTTCAGGAGACCCGGAGGCTGTGTTGTGCAATTGTCCAGCATGTGGGGTTTACAGATGTCACAGTGATCAGATGTTGGAACAAATGGACATGCGAGGGCACCCACACACATTGTTAAGGTCACCCAGAACAGATCATACCAAGGGAATGGAGGATTGTCGTATTGTGGGCCCAGCATTACAGAACCCTATGACATCTGAGGCAGACACAGGTATTGGAATCCCCACAACACCCTGTGTCACCCTGCACCGTGTCTCAACGACTGGCATCAGCTGGACTATGGGTTCACCACAGTGTAGCTGCTGTTAACACCAGTGCAGAGACAGCTACATTTGTAGTGGTGCATGGACAGCTACCAGGAGGCATGGACTGATGGCATCAAATCACTTTCAGTGATGATTCATGGTTCTGCATTACCACGGATCACCACCATGTGCACATATGCTGGTACTGAGGGGAGAAGACAAATCCTGCCAATGTTGTGGAGAGACACACCAGTGTTACTCCTGGCATTATGATGTGTGGAGACATAGGACATGACCTCATGTCATCTCTGGAAATGATAAAGGGGAACCTGATTGCACAGTACTACCTCAGTGACATCCTGTGTCCGCATGTCTTATCCCTCCTGAAACAGCAGCCTGCTACAACGCCTATCAAGACATGGGACATGCACTGACTACACTGTGCTGAGGTCCTCCCAGGGCCACCCAGGTCACCCGATCATTTCCCTGTCAAAGATGTGTGGAATCAGCTCTAATGTAAAATCAGACCCAGTGACAATCAGCAGGACATTGAGGGGCCAGTTACAACAGCTGTGGGCTAACTTGCCCCAGGAGAGAATACAACAGCAGTACAACTCCCTTAAGGATTGTGTCATCGCATGTATCCAAGCCCAGTAGAGTGCCACACCCTACTGACAACCAGCAGTGTGCCCATACCGCCATCTTTGTTGTCTGTTTGATCTGGTACTAGTATCCGGTGGCATAAACGCACTTAAAAACACTTGCCTGTGAACCCGATGACCACAAACATGCAGGTTCAAACCTCCACTTTCTGCCATTGTGTTCTTGAGCAAGACACTTAACCCTCAGTTGCTCTTGGGGGGCTGTCCCTGTAACTAATAATTATAAGTTGCTCTGGATAAGAGCATCAGCCAAATGCCCCTTTTACAAGGACTTTACCCACATTATGGATTAGAGGAGCCTTGTTGACATACAGAGCAAAAGATGTCAGAGGCTTGAGGATGCAGCAGGTATGCAGGTTATCATTTGGGATGTCGAAGTCCCCAGGAAGAATGAGTGGATCATCATCATCTGGGAATTAACTAAGGTGATGTCCAGTTTTACGATTATGAATCTAGACTGGTTTTAGGTTCCTACTGCCCAAGGAGACGATATGCAAGGATGTGGAGATTCAACACAATTCAAAAGATGAAATATTAAGATGTGAACAGGAGAGAGGTTTGATGCGCCAAAGGAATTGGAATAAGTGAAAAGATGCAAGAGCAGAGATGGGCTCTGTCTTTCATACAGAGGACTGACAGTTGCATAGACCACTGCAAATCAAAGTTTCAGAATGGATGGACGGAGAAGGTTTCAAAAGGTTATTGGGATTACTGCCCCACTGATGAGGAGTATGTGTTGCTGGACAGTATATACAGCTATTCGTATCATGTCTAGGTTCAGTTCATTTCCGCTCAGTCTGGGTGCTTAGCTTTTTTGTCACTAAGTATATACAACATACACAACCAAAGAAAGATGGGATCAAGAAGTGAAGTGAAGAGTTTGTGTAGACATGTTGAGAATAATCTTGGCAATTCCAAGATGAATTCCAAACACACAGTTTTGCCAAGACCTATGTTGGTTTGAATTCCAACAGGAAGAATTCAGAAATTGTGTCAGCAGATGAAGATTGTTGTTGATTGTATACAACTCCAGCAATGAAAGGAGGATTTACTGGCACCAGGCTAGAGATATGTCAACCATGAATTAACACTTATGGCCCTATTCTTGCCGAAACTCATGGTTTGCCAAGCCAAGAGTGGCTGAAGATCTGGAGGCAGTTTAACCAGTTTATATATTTGTGAAGGAAATCAGTATTGACAACAGGAATCTTAAAACTTGCATGAATACTGTTCATTTTATTGGCTCAATCTCATTGTGAGTCTACCACAGAAGACATTAGGACTGCCCTATAAATATTTGTGAACATGTCTATGGTCATGTTGCAACTTCGCTGTGGCAGCCTTTAAGAAAGGAGATGAAGAAGCATTAACAAGGCCAAGGAGTGAATAGCAGAATTTGAAGATCCAGAACTTAAAGAAAGATTTGCTAAACTGAAAGAAATGCTAAGGAAAAAGTGAAGACACACCCTACTTCCCAAGATATTCCTGTTTCTTTTTACCATGTAGGATTTTCAAGAACTTGCATTTGTTCCTTACTTTTCATATGTATTCTTCATCATACATTTGAAAATTATTCTACACTTGATTTTCTGACAATGCTGATATATGGATTTGGACAGCCTTCTTTGCCTTTGTTTCCTTTTCTGACCTCTGGATCCTGGTTTCCTGTTCAGCTATTTACCGCACTTTGGACATTTACTTCCAATTTTCTTGATCTGCTTTCTCGTCTGACTTCTGGATCAGCAATATATGGGATTTGAAATATCACATTTACATCTGGCCCCTGAACACTGGACTGACACATTTTTGACATCTTCATTCGTTCACCAGTACCAGCAGTGAAAAGGATCTTTTGGCGTATGTGGATGCCACTGACATCACTGCATCAACTTCTAGAGATGGGAGCATTACAGTGAGTTCCACTGGCTTCTTTCACTTTAATTCCAGGACAAAAGCTAGTATGATTCTACAGTATACTACAGTCATCTTATTGCACAGGACCAGTTGCAAATAAATGAAGGTAATGTCTTGTCATTTCTATTTAGTATTCCTTAGTGTGTGATAAGAGATTATTATTAACATTAGCTGTGATTTGGCATACAATATAAAATGAGTTTTGTTACTGTATGTTGTAGTATTATGAGTAATGTTAAGTAGTTAATAAAGTAAAAAATACTGCAAGTTATTTCAGTTGAATTAAAATTTTAGAGTATTTGTCTCCTCAAACAAGCTTAAGGTTAATTATTAGCAGAATTAATAAAAACAGTTACATTACAAATTGTATTGTCCTCTATGTAAACATGAATCCAATTTTAACATGCATTACCCTGAAACAGGACACATATGTACAGGACAGACCGGCTTCTGTACAGCATGTGCACCCAGGAAACAACGTTGCTAGTGGTTCTTGCCTCAAGACAATACCCTGTGATGAGGATGTCCTACAACCAAGTAACAACGGAGGTTGGTACAGTTTATATGTTCGCTTCTGCACTTAGCACCTACAGTAGTGTGCAAAACTGTCGTGGGGTGGTGGCCTAATGCAGTGGCCCCCAACCCCCGGGCTGCGGGCTGCACAGAAAAAAAAAAAAAAACTTGCTGAAAATGCTGTTAATAAAGCTGAGAGTACAGACTGGAATTACGTTTATTATTATATTTTAAAGATACCACATTAATATATTTTTTAAATATCCCCATTTTTATGCGCATCATTTATTTGTATAATATACGTACATTTATCTGCCACTCCTTAAAGGCCGGGCCGTGAAATTAGTTTCTGATATTAAACCGGTCCGTGATGAAATAAAGGTTAGGCTACGTCCCTTAGGCCCAAGGGGTCATGAGTTCAAATCCTACCTTCAGTATACCACTACAGGGTTCCTGAGCAAGACCCTTAACCCCAAATGCTCCATGGAGTCTGTCCCATGTAGTAAGGGAAGGGAAGTCATTTAGGATAAAAGTGTCTGCTAAATGTAAAATTATTTATGGCAGCAGTAAGTGTTGTCGAAAAAGATATTAACATCTTAATAAAATAATACATTTAGAAAAAGTCAGCTTTGGTTCCTGACTTCTCGCTACACACCAGTCAGTGTGTTACTTTAATACAGGAATTTCATCATCAGAAGCACTTTATTTACTGATTGGGTATTATAGGTAATTATTGGACTTCCGAGAGCCGCGGTTTGATAATGATTAAGCTAACACACTGACAGACATTACAATGCTAATACATACAGGTAGGGGTAGCTGGTATAATGAATATAATGGTTAAAACCTTCCCTCTCTTTCAACACCCCTCGAGTTGTTCTCCATTTAGGATGCTGTTATTTTCTAAAAACCCTGCTCTTGTCCAGCTCTACCTCCCTGTAGTCTGCAGTCAGTTCTAGTAGACATGGGTCTGATTAGCTGGTATACACACACAAAAATGAATGGGCATGTCATTTACATTTACAGCAATTGGTGGACATTCTTATCCAGAGCAATTCGAAAAGGCACATGTCAATGAAAACAGGCAGAAGCACAAAGAACAAATTGGTTCCTAGTATTGTTAGAAATACAGACACAGTAGAATACAAGTGCAGGGGTAGTAACCATGCAAATAGTGGTGTGTGCAAACAGCACCTGCTGAACACACCCAGCAATTCACAGCCAGTCAACACACACTAGATAAAGCAACAAGGTAGCTAACTCAAGGCAGTTAAGGTCACAGCAAGATAGTAGTAGTAGTAGTAGTAGTAGTAGTAGTAGTAGTAGCCTTTATTTGTCACATACACTTTTACATGCAGCGAAATGGGACCCCTCTGACCAAACATACACAAACTTCACACTTTGGGGGACAGGTCAGACGAGAGGTAGCAAGAGAAAAAAAGAAATAACAGCAGAACATGAGGAGAGAGGAGGAGAGAAAAAAGAGCTCCCCCCAGACTGTCCCTCAGGGCAGTTTGGGAGGAGAAAAAAAACACCTCAGCACACAGCACATAAACACAAAACACATCAGACGTGACTCGCAACGGGGAGGGGTAGGGAAGGGGGAGGGGGTAAGGGAGTAGAGTTTGTCCGATTAAGGCAGACAGCCACCTGTCCTGCAGCTGAAAAGCGCTGGTCACAGACCCGCCCACCCCAACCGGTGGAGACAATTAAAGCATGCAACTTCAATCAAGTTAAACTTACCAGATAAAGACAGCTCACATACACCACATAACCACAACAATATCATTACATTGTTTAAGGCTTAAGACATCCAAACTTAATGTAATATAATACATTAACAGCAAAAACTGCCATTTAGCGGCTATATCAACAATGTTGATTATAAGCTGATATCCTTCAGTTTGGTCAAATGCTGCAAGATTTAGCATCTCTGGTATAAGTGTAAATATGTTACATTACTGTTATTTTGTTGCTATTATTCTGTTGCAGCACCTGGACATAATGGCCACAAGAGGTCCAAATCTACTCATGAATTTGCAAAGTGAGTTCAGAAGTCTGTTGTAGAACTTTGCTATTACTAAAAATCAAATTACTCTAAAATCTAATTAAATTAGAGTCGTTAGATATTGCTCTTGCTTTCATTTTAAATTTGATCCTGATTGTGTTTTTTGTCCAGGGAATGCGATGAGAAGAGACCGCTACTGAATTGTTCAACCACACCTGATAGCCATAAGAGGAGAAAAACAAGGTAAATATAAACACTTTATACTCAAAGATGACAGTCCTGTACCAAATTGTGCAATGTGTCCCATTTGGAATAAATCCTCGATTTTTAAAATTTGAAAATGCCAACTGCCTTTTACTCTACGTCTAAAAATTAAATGACATGAAAATATGACAAAGACCTTTTGACTACTATTATTAAAAGAAATAACTAATCTAAAATTCCGTGGACAGTGAAACTGAAACTGAAGTTCCTGTTACATCTGAGGAGGTGAGTAAAATATGTACCTGCATATATAATGTTAGGTAATGTTAAAATATTTGCTTGACCTAGTCGATGTTATTGTCACGGGGGCCGGGGTTAACCTCGTGGATACCAGATAACCTCTTATCTGGTATCCATTTAATAAAAAAGAATCTTGCAGTTTGCTGTGAGCAGCTCAACCAGAAACAGTACAATATTTGCAATAATTATAATAATTGCCTTTTCCACAGACTGCTCTACAGAAGAATGGAGATAGACAGTTAATACTTGTGTCCCTCAACACCCAGGAGATGAAAAAAGCTAATTTCTGGCCCCCTGTACTGGAAAATACTTTCACATGGTCGAAATCGAGCATATTCAATCTCGATTTCTCGACTGCTCAAAAAACGTCCAGTTCAACGAAAGCGTTCACACTGCAGGATGGAACAGAAGTGCATACTGTGTGGGAGAGAAGTGGAGCCATACAAGAAATCACACGAATTGCAAACACTGGACATGAGACCGTGGAAAATGGTGGCCAGATTACAAAAACTATAACCCTGCCGTCTGGTTCAAGCATAACAGTCATCGAAAATGGGGGTTTTCAGCAGTATGCCCAAACAGTTCATTTTCTCATAAATAAATGGGCAGGAAGTGCAGATCTAGAACAGGAGGACGTGTATATAAGGATAGGGAAATATCTGCTCAGATTGCAGAAAAATGACTTTTATGTTGTTCCACAGTACATGTACTCTGATGGACATTATCGGACCAAGGAATGTCATGACAGGAATCTATCTTATGCAAAATTAAACCCAACAAAACCTGTTAACAACAGATACAGCGAAGCACTTTTCAATTACATCATGGGGAACGAAAACAAAGTGTACTCCTCTGTGAAGAGCCAAGATGATGCTATAGCCATTGCAGCTGTCCTGTTCTCAGAGGTCATCAGGAACCCTCAGATGTTTTTCCACAACATTTTGTTGCTGTATTTACTAAAATCATGGGATGACTTCCGTTGTAAACATCCCATGGTGAGAGGTGGATCTTGGAAACACCAGGCTACCAGAGAAAACCTGCCTGAAAAAGTCGTTGAGAAAACACGAGAAAATCAAAGAGATTTCATGCAAATGATCTTCAGTGGGAAAGGTTTAAATGCATTCGCTGGCTGAGTTTGTCCTGTGCTATCCAGTGTTAACTAGAGGAGGATGGGTTCCCCTTTTGAGTCTTGGTTCCTCCCGAGGTTTCTTCCAACTTCAGGAAGTTTTTCCTCGCCTCTGTTGCCTTTGGCTTGCTCATTGGGGGCTTGGACCTGGATACTGTAAATTTGATTTGTGTTCATTAGGTTTTACGAATACCCAGAGATTTGCAAATAATCCTTTCTTTTTTGTCTTTTGTATAAAACAGTTCAGTTCATTTAATTTCTTAAATCTCAGATCTTTAAAATGAGAGTAATGTATTTAGCATCATTTTTTTGTAACATATGTATTTGTGTATTTGTGTATATATATATATATGTGTATTTATTATTCATTTTATTTATTTAGCCTTGCATTTTTTACATATTTATTTATTTATCATTTTTTGTATCATATGTTTGTGTATTTGTCATACGTTTATTTATTATTCATTTTATTTATTTATTTACTTACTTATTTGTTTACATTTGACATGTTTTTAAAGTGTCAATAAATTCTCCTTTCATACCATTTATGTATTACCTTATACATTTTACAGGGTTAGGGTTCTGTTCTGTGTAATTTAAAAACATGTGGGGTAAACTAAAGAGGAGAATTCAAAAGAGAGGTCCTAGGACCCTGGAGGATCTGGAGAATGTTGAGCAGTGACCTCAGAAATCTTGCTCTGTTTTCTCTCATCTAGCATTTTAGGAGAAGATGAACAGCATTATATTAGAAGATGCAGAGTGTGGGTGGAGGATGCATGATGCAATAAATGCAGAGGTGCCAGTGATTGCTTCACAGATGATTTTGTCAAAACCGTATTTAAGGGCTTTTTTTTTTTTTTACACTAGTAATTTATTTATTAATTTATTTAAATAAATGAGATGGGAGATTCGTGAAATCTGTCCAGTAGACCAGTATAAACCACTGCAAATATTTCGCATGATATAATTTATATACTGCCCTGTAAATGAGCCATGGAAGCATAGGATTCTTCTGTGGTTTGCTTTCATCTTTTTTGTATTAGTCAAGTTAGATCATATCTTGAGCTATTTAGATGTGTTCGTTTGGCCTTGCCGTTCCTTGGAGGGTGACCAACCAGACAAAAAGACAATAAATAATCAAATGATTTGTGTCACTGTGTCTCTAAGATGAGTATATGTGAATGACATCTGTTTTGGTTGAACAAAACACAGCACAGGACAGCCAAAATGGATTAAACACTCGGATCAGAAGTAAAATCATCACGATTGTGACATTACCAAGCAATGAATTTGAAACTGCCAGTTAATGTATAGACATCAAACTTTTTTATAAATAATGTTGCAGCACCTGGATAACAGTAATGTAATTTTTTAATGATAGGGACCCTTAAATGCAGAATAATTCTTTTTACTCACCTACAAATTTCTCAGTTTCAAGATGATTTTGAACCAATGTATGAACATATACATGAATTGACAATGTGTTTAAGTAATTTCCATTACAAACTGACCAATAATTAGAAAAACAACATGAACACCTATAGCTCAAATTGCAAGGAGCATAAACATGTTATTATGTGAAACATCTTCATCCATATATCCAGTAACGTTAATAAAAATGCTACTGCTAGCTCATAGAATTAATAGCTCTCCATAGACGTAATTCATTATCTAATACTATCACAGTGGGTGGTGGAGCCTATTCCAGTGGTCATCAGGCAATAGGTGGAGAAACAACCTGGACTGGTCTCTAGTCCATTGTAGGGCAGACACACAGACAGTCACACACACACACACACACTTATGGGCAATTTAGCATCTCAATTCATCTGACATGCATGTGTTTGGACTGTGTGAGGAAACCAGAACTCCCTATGGAAGACCCTGTTGTATACTGTTCTAGTTAAGTATTTCAGCATTTGGTCCTTCTCAGCATTAGTTATTCTCCTTCATGTCTTTGATTTCTTTTCTTAATGATCACATGGTTTCTGATTATCACCTGTTTGTTCTGTGTGGAGGACGTTTAGAAGTGGACCAAGTTTGGGAAAGAGGCCAGCCCCGGGACAACCACCAGCTGCTAGACCTGCTGCAGCTCCTCTGCAAGATTAGTGGGGATGAGCCCATAGGCTGGCAAGCTGGCTTGGTAAGCGCTGTCCTGAGAAAAGTGAAGGCTGCCTCTATGGACAACTGGCCCGTCCATACTCTCGGCTCTTCCTCACTTCATAACGTTGGGGAGGATGCTGGTGGAAGGCTGTTGGCCCTGCAAAACAGTGTTATGCTCTGCGGAGTGTAAATGACATGTCCAGTCTCCTGATCCATCTTTCCACCCTCATAGTTCCTCAGTGCCGGCACCCTTGTCCCCTGGTTCCTCGTTGCCAGCCTCTGTGTCTCTTGGTCCTTTCCCAGGTGGCAGTAGCCCAGGACATGGCTCCAGCCATCACCATATTTTCACCCTCAGTCTCAGTCTCCTGCCACCTCAGTCTTGGTTTTCTCAATCTAATCCCACTCTCAGTTCCCTCTACCTCGTGTTCTGTGCAAGCCCTCTGTGCCTGATGTCCTGTATAAGTCACCTTTGTTCAGCTCTCAGGCTTGTTGCCCTTTGCCCAGTCCACAGTATTCTTTCACCAACTAGTCCTCAATCGTTCTCTTTGTCTGGTCCCTGATCCCTTTCCCTTCAGTCTGGTTCTCCATCTCTCCCCTCTTTCTGGTCCTTTCCCGTTATGCGCCTTGTTATTAACTCCACCCTGTACCCATTCTGGTGTCCCATCCCCAGTCTGCCTCTGGAGCTGTGCTCTGGACCAGTAAAATGCCTTGTCATGTTTTGTATGTTAAATTTAATTGTCTATTGTCTTTGATTTCTTTTTTTAATTAAATCACCTGTCAGTATGTCCATTTCCAGTTTTCCTTACAGACGCTTGCTGTTTTATAAACTAGGGAGTAAACTCTATGTTTTGAAACGTTAGCAATGTTTACATACCACACTAAACTCTTAGGTGAAGAAAGTTGGGAAAAGTCATATTTACTTACTATGGGCCCTGTAACTTTGTCCTCAGTGGTGCACTAAGAGTTAGTAACTGTGAAAATTGCATGGATTGAAGCACCATCCTAATAGGCAGACGCAAGCATTAACAAAGAAAAAACACAGTATCAAAAAGATTATAATTTTTAGAGAAGAAAGATGATCACCTGAATATAATGAAAAGGGCAGCTTTACATAGACTCGCATTCACAACTTCTCTAAGGATTTTAACCTGATTCTAGCACCTGAGAGTAATTGGGTCATCCTCTTACACTATACCATAACATTTCACACACAGAACACCGTGTATCTGGACATCCACACCCAATCGACATATGCGTAAAAAACACTCACTCGCTGACCGCTCCACTCACCGCTCTTTAATTTACCTCACTGGCCCCCAACAATGCTCCACTGACCCATGTTCCGTACAACGCCATTTTGCACTTTTTAACTGTCGCTCAATATCGGATAAAGCCTCTTACCTTAGTGAAATTATCACTGACAATAACCTCCTTACTGAAACCTGGCAAGTCCCGGCTGATTTCATTCAATTAAACCTCCTTGCACCTGATGGATACAAGTACTTCGCCCGGCCTCGTCTTCATGGGAAAGGGGGTGGGCTCGCTGTCTTTTACCGCGACACTCTCAGACTTAAGCAACTGGACTTTCACGCCACCACCTCATTTGAGTACATGGTCCTTAAAGCTGACTGTCTCATAATCATCCTACTCTACCGTCCTCCTAAAACCCTGTCCTGTTTCTTTTCTGAACTTAGTGAATTGTTAACCCTTACCTCTGCATTGTCACTTCCCACTCTCCTGCTCGGAGACTTCAATATTCATGTTGACACTGTTTACTCTGCTACTGCCCAACTAATGTCTGTTTTTGAATGTTTTAACCTGACTCAGCACGTTCATGTTCCCACCCATACTCGTGGTCACACCCTCGATTTAATCTGTACATCAAGAGCTGACATCTCCTCCATTTCTTTTACTGACACTGGTATTTCTGACCATAAGCTTCTTAACTTTTACCTCAATCTACCCATGTTTTCCCAACACCATAAGTCTGTTATCTCATACCACAACCTGAAAACCATTGACCCAGTTTCATTCTGCTCCTCCATTATCTCCTCCAATCTGGCTGATGTTAATGACATTTCATCTCCAACTCTGTTATTGTCTAACTATCACTCCACCATCTCACATTTACTACAACAATATGCTCCCATTAAGACTAGAACTGTCCCCGCCACTCACTCCTCTCCTTGGTATACCCCTCAGCTCCGCATTCTAAAGGCTACGGGTAGACGGCTTGAACGTCTTTACAGGAAAACTGGTCTTACTGTTCACTACCTGGCGTATCTTGACCACCTCAAGACATACAAAACTGCTCTCACTTCAGCACGCTCTCTCTTTGTCTCTGCCACAATTAATAACTCAAGTAACAGGCCTAAAGCATTATTTAATGTGATAAATAAACTTACCAACCCCCTTTCTCAGGATGCCCCCACCTCTAATGAGTTTTGCTGCTCCTATCTAGACTATTTGATTGAAAAGATCAATGCCGTCTACCAATGTTTCCCTACCAATACTGAGCTCAGTCATACATCCAACCCGTCCGGTCAGTCACTGTCTTGCTTTTCATTAACAACACCTGACTCTATCTCTAAACTAATTCTCAAATCTAGCTCTTCCTCCTCTCACCTAGATCCTGCTCCAACCCCCCTTTTGAAACTCTGCCACTCTGCCATCTCTAAACCCCTCTCTCACCTCATCAACACATCCTTCACCTCTGCTTCTTTTCCTCTACCATTAAAAACGGCCGCAGTTACACCTGTGCTCAAGAAACCTAATCTCGATCCCTCTATCCTATCTAATAATCGACCCATTTCCAATCTTCCTTTCATTTCAAAACTACTTGAGCACTGTTGCTGCTCAACTCCATTCTTTTCTGATTGACAATAATCTCTTCGACCCTTTTCAATCTGGCTTTCGTGCCCTCTCCATAGCACTGAAACTGCACTGGTGAAGGTAGTGAATGATCTATTGCTCTCTAGTGACTCCGGTCTTCTTTCTATTCTTCTGCTACTCGACCTCAGCTCTGCCTTTGACACCATCTCTCA
>JBBPDB010140483.1:0-15336 GCA_037974465.1 Brachypetersius altus
TACGAACTTCCTCATGTACAAGTTTGAGGCAGACATCTCTTTCCAGAGGTGCAGCCTGGATGTAAAGGGGCGTGGTCATGTCTCCATTCACACAAGTCACATGACCTTGATACAATTTAGGGGAGACAACCTCTTTTTAATTTTTTTAACTTACATTAGCTGCCCAAAGCCAAAACAACACTTTCAGAGCTTCCAAAATAAAAGGGATTATTGGAATTAAATGGGTTAATAGGGCAGGGACATACAAATGCACAGGAAATTACCTTTAATCTACAGCAATGATGACAAAAACAGTATACCCCTTTTACCTTTTGTGTCTTTTCTTCTTTCCTTCTTCTTTCTTCTTTTTTGTTTCTTGAAATAAAACACGTTAACAAGGTGTTATGACACAGCTGTCCATTCATTCTTTGAGTGTCCCTTGTGTTCTAATATCAAATGTATTTTGTTGTTCTTCATCTTATACTTCTTCTACATTTTTGTTGCTGCTTCTACTTCTTTTTGTATTTATGTTTCCACCTTTTTCCCACTTCCACTTCTTCTGCTTCTCCTACTGATTTTTCTACTTCTCCTTCTTGTCCTTCTTCTTTTGAGAGGACATTGTGTCATTAGATTAATGTCCAATCATATGCCGAGTGGACTACTTGGTTCTAAAATCATTCTGCACTTAAAATTTTTGAGAAAATTTAAATGTACAGATTTAACTTCTTTTCATCTTCTGGTTTGCTTCATTTTCATTCTCTCTCAGAGCAAGGAAACATTTATATGATTGCTCAAGCAGGAAAATTTTTTTTTTTTTTTACTGCATTGATTGGTTGAAATGTAGCAGCTTCTGGAAAAGGGCATAACTAATATGTCATATCTTGAAAGCCAGGCTTTGTTAGAGATTTGTAAAAGTGTGTGGAGTCCCTTATTTGGATGGGGGCTTTTTGTCCTACCACAACTACTCCTACCACACCTGGTCCAAATAATCAGCCCATTAACAGTCCTGTACTGAGCTCTAGTGGGTGGGTTAAAGCAGGGAAAACATGAAAGTGAGGATGGACATGGGGCATCTAGGTCCAAAGTTATGAAGCTCTGCTCAGTGGAATCCATCCAAATAATCCCTCCTGGCAGTTGATAAAGCTTGCAGGCATTATCTTACCAACTTGAAAGCTGGCAGAGCAAAATAAGGACAGTTCTCAGGTGATGGCAATATCCAGTGTTTTTCCTGTACATCCATATTTGGTTTATAAAATGTAGAAACTGCTTCTAAATCTACCCGGATTAGCATTACCAAGTATATTGTCAATTATCAGTTCAGTTTGAATGTAGATCATTGTAAGCCCTTAATTGTCTGCCGAAGCATCTCATCACTGTAACTTAGGGCCAAGTTCTGCCCTTTAAGTGATCAATTATGTTGATTTTAACTTTTAACTGCACTTGAGTTAATACATGAAAGTACCATTTAAACAGTGTCAGTGATTCTCCTTAGGGAAAATGACAATGTCATGTCAAGAAAGTCTCACTCAAAAAGCTGTAGTCTGAAGGTCCCAGGTGTTTCTCTAGTTGCATCAGTTCCTTCTCATCTGTATTAGTCAAGATCAGGGACAGCTGTTATAAATTGACTGGTAGGGCTAAGCCCTTCTTCACATCAAAAAACAAAAGGCATTAAAATGAGATTTAAGTTTTTCATCATGTTGTTTTTTCTCTTAGGAACCACATCATCAACAGAGGATTCGGTTTGGAAGGGGCTGATTTACCTCTAGCTCCAGATTTACAGTCTGTCAGTTAAATGCGCTGTGACTTGGAGTATTACTTGGAGTAAAACAACCCAACCTAGATCTACATTGGGGCTATATTCAGTCCGCAATGTCCAAACTAGATTGATTCAACAGCCATCTAAACAATGATACCCCAATTCATCAGACCAAGAGGAGAGAAAACACATTCAAAGTTTGTTACATAACTAATGTTATGTGCGTGAGAAAAGGGCTTTTGAAGTGGACAACAGATCTGAGACACTGTATTAGGCTGTGAAGAGTGTACTGCTGAAATGTTGTCTTGATATGAGTACCCCTAATATGAATGGGCTAACTTACTGACAGTTTTGCTATATGTTTTTTTCTTATATGACTTTCTCCCCCTTATCCTCCCCATGGATTACAATAAAAAGTACCCAAAAAAGTAATTCTTCCTCTCATTCCCATTCCCTGTCCCATTATTTTTGTCTTCATGGATGGGCTATTGTTCATGAAAATAATGCACATCGGATGTGATAATTGGCCTTTTTGTTTTATAAGATATGAAAGCTAAAGAATCTGAGGTCAATACTTGATAGTAGGACATTGTACATTAAAACCTGACATTAATTGCACACTGTTGATATAAAGGAACTGAAGAAGTGCAAGATGTTATGATTTAATATTTTTTCAAATGGAAATCTCTTACCTGCCTCTCTCAGAGTCCCCCATATGTTTAAAAAGGCTGATTTGCCCTTGTAATTGACATTCAGCTTTGGTGGTGGGCTAGTGGTAGGATACTTGCCTGTAGACCAAGAGGTCATGGGTTCGAATCCTACCCTCAGCACACCACCACCGGGTCCCTGAGCAAGACCCTTAACCCTGAGTTGCTCCAGGGAGGGACTGTGCCCTGTAGTTAGAGAATGAAAGTCGCTTTGGATAAAAGCGTCTGATAAATGCCATAAAGGTAAAATATATTGCTTTGTATAGACTTTTTAAAAATGTGGGCAGACTGACAATTTTTTTGCCCACCCATCCTATATTGTGTCTCTTGACCCCGATTTGTCCAACCAACATGGTAATATATCATTTCCAGACGACCTGTTTTTAGTGTTGGGCCCAGCACATGTTCTTTGATGCATCGTGTCCACCCAGATGGTCCGGTGGTCCATCCTGGCAGTGAAAGCACAGACACCAGGTGCTTTTGCCACAAATGAATGGTGGAACAGGATGTAAGTGTGAGTTGGAAAAGTTTATTAAAGAGAACAAAATGCCAAAAAAAAACACATAGCACATAGAAATGTATTTTACATAGGACAAATTCTGAAATCCTGAAACACAAGGGGTTAAAAACAGAAGACTGGATGAGACACAGCTGGTGGGGAGTAACTAATACTTCATAGATGGAACAGAGGAAAACCTGGAGTAGAACCCAACAATAACACATTGTCGGGCAGAGCTGGGGTGGAAACCACAACCTAAGCACATGAGAACATGGCCATAGACGCAAACAGGGAAAAAACTCAGACATAGCGAATGTCACAGCTTTTCTGTCACTTTGTCACCCTCACTTCAGGATTTTCTGAACCGGACTGCTGATGCCACTGCAGGATGGCCGCCTCAAGTCAAAATACTCACCTGCCAAAAGTCTAGGTGAGCACTCGGCCTTTGAGGTGCAGTAGAGCAGCATAACTTACTGTCATTTTGACAGCTTTGCTATATGTATCTTTCCTTTTTTTTCTTACATGACTTTCTCCCTCATCCAACCCCATGGATGAGGATAAAAAGTACCCAAAAAAAACCTTCCCTTTGATTTGAGAAGCTTCAAACTGCGTTCTCCAAAGAACCATACTTTTGACGGTTCTAGATGTTGCTCTTCTGTTGCTCCAAAGAGCCCCTTTTGGCACCTTTATTTTTAAAATGACTCCCTCATCTCTCACAGTACTTCTTCCTCTCATCCCCATTCCCTATCCCATTATTTTGTCTTCATCACAGCCCTTTGAGTCCTCCCCTGCACGATCGATACTCACAGTCCATAGTTTAGCCACCATAAAAATGATGAACGGATTGAAAACAAAGCCCCATGCCTCCCTTAATGTCCCCATTGTTTACTGGCCCCTCCCACTCATGATGGTGAATTGGTCTGTGGGCTTGTTGCCGTCTGCTTTATTTTGTCATGCCGACAGCCCTGAAGAAAAGGCTTTAAAAATGGCCCCCCACCGACTTCAAATGTTGGGGAACTTGCTCATCCAATGCAGTCAAAATTATGTAGAGAAATGATCCGAGACCCACTGTCCTTCAAGTGAAGGGAGCAAGCAACCTTTATGGTGTCAATTGATGTTTCCGCCTGGCGCCCAGAGGCAAAGCGAAGCTAAGTCGCATCAGAGAGTGTGGAATTGGAGGGACGTAGAGAAAAAAGCTGAGTCGAAGAAGTGTTTCATGCTGAGTTAGGAATGGAACTTAAACACATATGAGTGAAAAACTGTGGAGAAAGATGACTGGAGGTCTCCCAGCCATTGACTGGAAGAGCTGAGTGACCCTCAATAGCATATATTGTACAAAAAAAACCACATGAGATTTGCTAGTTCACCATGTGTTTCTTTGTTTAGAATGTAGCTAGCATGGATTTCAACATGGTCTTCAATGTTCTATTGAGTCGAATTATAGCACAGTGGGTCCGTTTCTGACATAAATAGCCAAAACTAGTGCCAGAGCACTAGTTTATCAGCCGCATGCTTGCTGAAGGGCACATTTTACTTGCCTTCCTCATGCATATGCATATGTAAAACGTGGGTGGAGATATTACATATGCTGATTACAGACTCTGCTAGATTTAATCAAGTTTGAGATACTCACACAAAAATATGTCTTTGAGTCTACTCTGGGTTTCAAAAAGAGTAGATTCAAAGACATATAGATGCTTAATTTGTCTTGGCATTAAAGGGATACTGCGTGAATAATAGTACATCTCATTTAAACCATATTTAAATATGCATATGGATACAGATATTACTGTCACAATGAGTTACAGTGCTCATATTTAGTATAAAAGTTGTTGCTCTCTTTATAAGGGGGAGTCTGTAATGATTACGTAAAACAACAGCAGTGTCCATCATAAGGCCACGCATCATTTCAGCATAAACACTTCAAGGCTATCGCAGTAAATGAACACATTATAATATTAATCACCATAAATATTTGTGTATGCGAGTTTAATGGACTATGCTGAAGTGATTTCCAGTGGCTAATTCTTTCTGACTCAAAATATGCTACAGTTCTGAAAGGTAATTAAAAGCAAGCTGTCAGGTAGAAAACTGCTTATGTTGATTAATGCAGTTAATACCTTTTGACTAACCAACATCTGCCAGGTTTAAATTCCTTCTTATTAGAGAAATTGAAAGAGATGTCAGTCTGGTGGCAAGAAAGATGGGTGTGTCAGTACGTATACGTGTCCTGTGGATTAGAAGAATGGAGTGGGAGACCATCTGAGCAGAAAAAGATGACGTAGTGTTCTGGAAAGCCAGCAAAAATTGTATAAAAGCATCTAAAATATTATAGTATTAAAAGGTAGAGAATCTTATCTAAAGACTGCCCCCCCCCCCAACCTTAAACATTACAAGAACTCCGCCATAGTGTTTAGAAACTAAAACAGTAATGCTTTATTTAAGTAATGTAATGTAAAATGACCCTTACAGTCATGTAAGGACACAGTGTGAACAGCATGAAATTCTTTCTCTGCTTTTAACCCAATTGAAGCAGCAGGCAGCCAGGGGGTGGTACCTTGCTCAAGGGTACCTCAGTTGTGCCACTTGCAGTCTCGGGATTTGAACATATTGAACAATTGACCTTCCCTAACCACCAGACTACTAGCTGTCTCAAAATCTTCTGGATTTGAACCCACAACCTAACCTCTTGTAGCGCGGTTCGTTAACCAGTAGAACACTCCCTTGGGTTCATTACGTGCTATATATTATGTACTGTGGATCTAGGTCCACTGTCATTACTGCAAGCTGGCTTTTTTGGTGCATTTAGAAATTCCAGGGGGTCCTGGCTTCTCCCTTTGGAATGCATCTGTGATATATGACGAAAAAGTAGCTGTTTCAAAACAGCATGCATTTAAAGTGAAAGCATGTTTGAATTTGTTCTACAGTGAGCTAAAAATGCCCAGTTTGGACTTTAATCAGTGACACTCGCTCGAGTGAATGACATGACTTTTTTTGCAGTGGCCATGCACAGTCATTTCTGCAATGTCATTCTTCCACAGGTTTGATACAGCTCCAGGAAATGAGCCTTTGATTACAGAAAATTGTTAAAGTTGTCAACTATTTTAGAACTATTTTAGATTCAATGTTATTAGGTTACAGACCATAAACACAACCACATTCAAAACATATGAAATTCACCTGCTAGCTAGCCAGTAGATCTGCTATACAGACTGTAGACTAACTTTCAAAATGATTTACCGGTCTAGGTCTAGGGAGCTGCGTTCAGGTAACAGTCTCCTCTGGAAGCGAATGCCACTTCTGACAAGCCATTGCTGGCAGTTGGTGGTCTGGTGGTAAGGGCAAGTCCCAGTACTGTTGGCCCCACTATGGTCGCCTTGAACAAGGTACCATCCCCTTTTGCGGGGTGCCCCTCATTGGTGGTAGCCCCCTGCATCACTTGATGAATGGGCCAAATGCAGAGAAAGAATTTCACATTGTTCTTGCATGGTTATAAGGGCCACCTTTACTTTACAGTAATATATCTGTGGCCTAAAACAAAGCCAGAATGCAGCTTATTCGAGTGAGCATCAAAATAACCATATATTGCAGCTATATATTGCAAGGATAAACCATCTACAAATAAGCAATGAAAAGAAATTAAAGAAAGGTAAAAAAAAATGCCACATAGAGGAATACAGATAACTTTTAGGGCTGCAGTCCGGATACATAGATCCTTACAAGAAAGATACATAGATCATTTTGATGATCATTTGAGTAATTCTGGGATTTTTTAGACCACAAATATTTGCTATGTGAGTTGAGTACTATACAAAAAATAACTAAAAAAAGTGGAAAGACTATTAAGTAACATTGTTATAACTGATTATTTCACTTCAGTTGTAACTGTGTGTCAGGTTTGCTTTCTAAAAAAATGGGGCAAACA
The DNA here is from genome assembly GCA_037974465.1 of Brachypetersius altus. NCBI lineage: Eukaryota > Metazoa > Chordata > Actinopteri > Characiformes > Alestidae > Brachypetersius > Brachypetersius altus. Next base: position 6,867 of record JBBPDB010140483.1, read on the forward strand.
CTGTTATATTCGAGGCCGATCTTTGATTTCTCACAGGGAGCGGCCTCTGCCGACTCTGAGCTCGTCCCGGCTCTCATCCACTACAGATCCCGACCACATCGTCAATCCACACTCCACTGCGACTGACTGAAGCGGGGCTGAGTCACACAGACCTGACACGCTTAGCGGAGCGTTCAGGTCTCCAGACATACGTCAAGCCTCCACTCACTCTTTAAATAGAGGGGAAAAAGCAGCCCACAAGTACACAATATGGACAAAAGTATTGGGACACGCTTCTTAATTATTGAATTCAGGTGTTCACTTACTTCCAGTGAAGGGCAAACTTAATGCTTCACAATACCAAGACATTTTGGACAATGCCATGCTTCCAGCTTTGTGGTCACAGAAGTGGGGTTGAGTCTCAAAGGGCCATGCTTAGATGAACGTTCAGGCTCATCAGCCCTCAAACTCACTCTCCTTACCTAGAGGGAAAAAGCAGGGCCATGAACTGAAGAGCCACTGACATTGTAATATTTGCTATTAGAACAAACTTAAATATCATTTTGTTTTAATGCCTGCCCTTTTATATTAGTTATTATTGTTAATTCATCCATTAACCTTCAGTTTAAAATCTTCGTCATATCTTTAACAGACAAATTATTTCTACTGCAGTGGCCATTGCGACCAATTGTGCTGCACTGTTCTGATTAACTGGGAGGGAAGTTCTTGAGGTTAAGGGCCCATTTAATGACTCTGGACATTGAATTAAATTGCAGTGGTCAAGCAAAGAGCATGAAATTTCTGGAAAAAGAAAAGCCCTAGAGAAACCCTTTTCATGAGCCATAAAACCATCCAATTATATCTCTAACTGCCTGCACGGTTGGTTCAGTCTCTTCTGGACGTTCCTCAGTCTGTTGTTATTGGCGGAACAGAGTTGTCAACCTTCCCTTTGGCTGTGTTAGTGTCATCTGAGGACAAACTACATGCTCTTCAATACAGCCTAATGAGGATTGAGGTTGAGTGATCTGTTGGGTGGCAATAGCAATCTCTCTCTCTTTCTCTCTCTCTCTCTCTTTGTCACTCTGTCTGTCTCTTCAACTTTCTCTCTCTATTGTCTCCTCCTGTTTGTATGTCTGCCCCCACCCTCTCTCTTTATTTCTTTTCCCCTAAGATTTCTCTTCACAGCTTGTCAGAACTATTCCCTTACCACCAGGCTTCCTCCTCAGTGTCACCCTAAACAGATACAGTCAACCCATGGACTGTTCTGGATCAATAATGCCTTCAAGTGCCACAGGAACATGAAACAGTGGGAGAACCCAAATTAGACTTATGCTTTGGTGGTTTTCTTTGCCCAAACACATCTAGTAAACTAAAGGGAAAGTGCTTGGCTAGCAGTACCATATAGCACAGTCTGACTGTCTGCTGGTTGCAACCATAGAGGGACACATCTCTTAATGACTGAATTCAAGTGTCCCCATACTTACAACAAAGGGCAATCTGAATTCTTCAGCATTGGACAACACCATGCTTCTAACTTTGTGGAAACAGTTTGGGAAAGAACCTTTTCTATTCCAGCATGACTGTGTCCCAGAGAAAAACGCAAGGTCCAAAGCAATGTTTGGATAAGTTCGGTATGAAAGAATTTGACTGATCCACACAGAGCCCTGACCTCAAACCCACCCAGCTCCTTTGGAATGAACTGGAACAGAGATTGTAAGCCAGGCCTTCTCTAACATCAGTGCCTGACCTCATAAATGCGCTACAGAATGAATTGGCTTCTTCGCAGAAAAACACTGTGAATGATATATTAAAGTCTATGTATTTGAACGTAATATCTTTAAAGTGTGTAAGAGTCTGGTGTCTCAATATTATTGTCCATATAGTGTACCGTCCCCACACACTGCTCCCTGGGTGTTTATGTAGTTACCTCTGTGTACTGGACTGAAGTTATTTACCTTTGTACTTGAGGTTGCCATGTCACAGCACTAGTGGAATACTACACATAGCTTAAACAGTGGTCTCCAAGCTTGGTCTTGCAATCATTCATTAATTTCACCACTTTTATGCTGATGATACGCAACTTATTCTCTCTTTCACTTCCAGCGACAACCAGGCCTCTACCCACATCTCAGAGTGATATCTCCTCTTGAATGGCGGCCCACCGCCTCAAGCTGAACCACAGCAAGACCGAGCTCCTCTTCATCAAAGGGAGTCCTATGCCAAGCCACGACCTCATTGTTTCTCTTGGGAACTCGGTTATTGTCCCTTCAAAAAACGGAAAGAAATCTTGGTGTTATGCTAGTTGAAGATCTGTCTTTCTCACTGCAGGTTGACCAGATCTCCAGAACATGTAGATACCTTCTCTACAGTATCAGAAAAATCGGACCGTTTCTCACCAGGAAAGCTATGCAGATACTCATCCAGTCTCTGGTCATCTCCAAACTGGACTTCCACTGAAGGTAACTAAAACACTTCAGCTGATTCATAATGCAGCTGCGAGGTTGGTCTTCAATGTTCCAAAGTTCACACACACCACACCTTTACTAAGGACCCTTCACTTGCTCCTTGATTAAGTGGTAAAACTACTAAATTTGCCCCTGACTGTCATGTCATGCGGGTATGGAGACATAGACTTCAGAACAAACAAGCTTTAATGAACTTAGGCACAGTGTGAGCTCAAAAGTTCCAAACGAAACAAGTCATTCACAACACAGGCACGGGTTCCATCCACAACCAGTCGGACAAAGGCTCGAGGGGGGAGCAAACTCAGCAGCAGTCCGAGTCGCCCTAGATACTTCTAGGCTCACTCGCAATAGTGGCCAGTAAGGTTGGTCTGCTTCTCACGGACCCATTTTAGGTGAGACAGGGGGGAGACACAGAGAGAGAGAGCAAACTCTAACCATCTACCATGCATGCCTCAGGGAAGCCTTAGCCTAGCGGTGTTTTCCTCCAGACGCCAGTCCACATTCTAACTGACACTTGAAGTGCAGCTGACAGGAGGCAGGCAGAGCTGGACTGGGCTGGGCTGGTGAGGCCCAAGTCGCTGTTCCCTTCCTCCCACACAAGCTGTAATAAACAGACCCAACTAGGATAGGAGATTGATGTTCGCATGCCCTCTCTCTGGACCGGCTGGCTTTTACGCTGGATCAGAAAACCAATCAGTATCTAGTGTAGTTCAACACATATTCATCGAGTTGATCAGGATGTTGATTGTGGCCTGTGGGATGCTGGTCCACTTCTCTTCAATAACTGTGAAGTTGTTGAATATTGGCAGGAACTGGAACAGGCTGTTGTATACACCGATCTAGAGCATCCCAGACATGCTCAATGGGTGACATGTGCGGTGAGTATGCTGGTCATGCAAGAACTGGGATGTTTTCAGCTTTCAGGAATTGCGTATATATCTTTGCAATATGGGGCCATGCATTATCAACATGAGGTGATGGCAGTGGATGAATGGCACAACATTCAACATGCCATCAAAAAAATGCACCTATATTTGTTGTCCATAACAAACGCCTGCCCATACCATAAACCCACCGCCACCATGGGCCACTCGATCCACAATGCTGACGTCACCCACACGATGCCACACACACTGTCTGCCATTCCAGTCGCACCCTCAATAGGTGCGACACCTGTGGCATTGTGCTGTGATCAGACTGTACATTTCAGAGTGGCCTTTTATTGTGGGCAGTCTAAGGCACGCCTGTGCAAAATTCCTGCTGTCTAATCAGCACCTTGATATGCCACACCTGTGACGTGGGATGGATTATCTTGGCAAAGGAGAAGCGCTCGCTAACACAGATTTAGACGGATTTGTGAACAATATTTGAGAGTAATGGGTCTTTTGTGTATGTAGAAAATGTTTCAGATTTTTGGGTTTAAAAAATGGGAGCAAAAACAAAAGTGTTGCGTTTATATTTTTGTTAGCTTCATCACAAAAGCTGTACATGCGGGAAAAACTAAACACAGATTTGAATTCAACATGAAAAACACTACAAAACCCACATAAACTTATCTCTGATGTTTTTTACCCATTTTAAGATTAACATTTATGCCTTAAAGGTAAAATTAAGCGGTTGGTTTCACACATTAATGGCAACCTTATTCAAATTGAGTACGTCATGTTTCATAGTAACTTTGTAATCATTTCTGCCCTATGTACGACAATAGCATCTATCAACAGAGGTCATCACTCTACACTGTATTTTTGGCCTCTCAGGATCAATGGTTTCGTGCAGAGAATTGCACTGGCTTGTCAGCTTTGATTGTGAATGGCATGAACAGGAAGCATTTTCTCCTCATCAGTTGAAGGGCCTTTGGGGATCAGACACTGTAGAGATGAAGTGACGGAGGTTCACGCACGTGTGTGCATGTGTGGGAGGCCCGCGTGTAGGGATGAACGTCTCTGGCACTGACTGAGTGGAATGATGTGTAAATATGAACCGTAGGAGCTTCTACTCAAAAATAAACCTGATGCTGCCACAGCACAGGAACACATTTAGACTCACAATACAGACGGATGCAGCATTTCATACACCATCAGAAAATCAGGGCTTCAGTTTCCTACTGAATATGCAGATAGCTTAGGAACACAGTTACATACATACACACTCCTAGCAGAAGGGCTTCTGTCATATGTTACAAGTGCAAAATGTTTGTGCTATATTGAGTATTCAAATGTATTTGAAGCAGTCAGTTTTTTTGAGTTATCAGAGCAACACATCAGGATTTACACATATTCTGTGCAGTGTCCAAAAAGTGTTTCCAAAATTGTCCTGTTCAAAAAGAGGCAAAAACATTTACTATGGTGTTTTCTTTAAGTCATTTTTGAGAATTTCTGTTGGTTCATTTACAATGAAAGTATATACAGTATATGGACAAAAGTATTGGGACACACCTGTTTTTTAGGGTTTCTTCTAGACCCCTTATTTCTAGTTAATGGTAGTCTTAATGCTTCAGCAGACCAAGACATTTTAGACAATGCCATGCTTCTAACTTTGTGGACATAGTTTGGGGAAGATCCTTTTCTACTCCAGCACGACTGTGCCCCAGTGCACAAAGCAAGGTCCATTAAGACATGGCTGGATGAGCCTCATCGATGACCTTTGGGAAAAACTGCAACAGAGATTGTGAACCACTACCAGTCAAAAGTTTGGACACACCTTCTCAATCAACCATTTCCTTTGGTTTTATTATTGGCTACATTGTGGATTAATATTAAAAACATCACCTATTGCTCTGATTACAGTTTTGCACGCTCTTGGCATTTTAAAAATCTGATTCATGACGGATCGACCTGGAATGGTACTAATTAACAGTTGTGCTTCATCAAGAGTTCATTAGTGAAATTTCTTGCCTTCTTAATGTGTTTGGGATCATCAGTTGTGATGGTCGGGTTGGTACACAGTTAGTCTTCCTATTCGTTTAGGGGTCTACTCCACATTATGGCAAGAACCACTTTCCATCATTACCTTATTACAGAACATATTCTGGTTTGTTTAACTCTTTTGTTGTTTTCTGCATAAATACTTGACTTTTGAGCCTTTCCCCAGGTGGGGGGTAAAAGGGATCCTTCTCGATACCACTGGGTCAGAGCATGTCAAAAATGGTCTTGTGGGGTGTTTCTGATATTCTGATATGCTGTGGTCATTACCTACCGACAGTCGGTGTGTATATTTCACTTACAGTCCTTAGGGAAGTGATGGCACCAGGATACAATATGGTAGAATGGCAAGTCAGCAGAAGCAGTGTGTGTGTAACATCCCGCGTATCAGTACCCCATTCTACCGCCATGGAGAGGTACATTCCTTCACCTGTCTGCACCTTTCAATCTCATAAAATTTGCTTTTTATATTTGTTTCATGCTATGCCCAGACTGTCAATGAGTGTAGCTCACCCTATAGTTGACTGCCTTCCAGTTGGTTCCATGTCTTTTGAGTTTTCTTCTTGCCTTTCCTGAGATTAGCTGTTCATCTTCTCAGTACCTTCCACACAGAACTCCTCTGTCTTTCTCCTACCTGCTTCACAAGCCTTCCTTTCTTTGGTTACTAACTAAGAGGACTAACCAGGCCTCTTGTTATTGCTTATTCATTTTTTCTTCCCTATATTAAAAAAAAACCAAAAAAAAACATTTACACTCTTAACTCCATGCCTTCCTTACTTTCGCTTTAACCTCTGACTTTTCTTCAACAGGAGTTGTTTAGGTGTGTCACTTAGCTGGCGGTGACTTGGTTGAATAGTGGATGTTGTTATAAGTATAGAATTTCAGGTTGAAGACTACTTGAGTACTAATATTTGTCACTCTGGATAAGAGTGTCTGCTAAATGCTGTAAATGTAAATGTTACTGCTTTTCTTTTGTATTATTTGCTTTTTTTATTTTTCCTTTATTTCTTCATCACTCCCTCTCCTGCTTCAGGGATCTTAATTTGATTTTGTGTAATTGCCTTTCTTCTTCTTTCTGTCTGTTTCTTTTAATTGTTTTCTTACCGCTCCTTTTTCTGCCTTTTTTATTTCTATAGCTATTTATTTCTATTCTATTTTATTTTTATTTCTAGCTCCCATTTCTATACTGTTCAAGTGCTGCAAACATTTCTTCAGGAACGTTTTGAGGAACCTGACAAAGGGTTCAGAGTGTCGACTTGGCCTCAAAATTCACCAGATCTCTGTCCAATCGATCATCCACGTGATGTACTGGAAAATTTATCTGGCCCCAAAGACTTTATGATCATTTGTTTCTGATAGAATTCTTATGGAATTCCTGTGAGGGCAAAAATCTAATTCCAGAATTTCCCAATGTTAAACCCTTTCATTTCCAACCAAAACTTCACAGTAAATACTGCAGTACTTGCAGAGTTGATGACTAAATCTAGCTAAAATGACATGCTTTTGTATTTCATACAAAACACTGTAATTTCTCTAAAGGATCTCAGTGGAATTCTGAGTGAATTCAAACATTTGAATTTTATTGTATGTGTTTATATCCTCTGTGGTCAGGTGCTGTGCATACAGAGGCAGTTTACTGTCTTTATTTTCCCTATTGTGTGCTTCATTTCTTCCTATGCAGTTTGCCTAGTCGATGAGGCTGATTTACTGTGTTTTGTGCAGCCCTCCTTCTCACTTATTAGCCTCACTGGGATCATCTAGGCAGGCCATAGATTTTACTGTAATGCTTGCCCCTATTTCTTCCCACTCCATTGTTCTGCTGTTTGCGATTAGGATTAGTGTTCTCTTGTGGCTCTGCTGAGGACCTGTGGTCGAAAGTCGTAAAGCAATATTAGTAAAAAGTGAGGAAGTGAAGATTGTGGACTGACTTTTGGACTGTAATGAGCTGTGTGAAACTCACACACAGTTCCCCAGGTAGCTGATAGACAGTATTTGTGTTCAAGAAGAACATTGCCAGTTGGGTATAATGAGGAACCTCTTACAGAACTCTGGATCAGGTAATACATCTTGTTGATGTCATTAGTTAAAAGAAATTTGCTCCACAACATTAGGAGAACAAATTAAAGGGCAGGCAATTGCTTTTCAATCAATGGATAAACTTTAACAACTTTATTCTTTTAATTGCTGGCAAGATACTACTTTGTTTGTCTTGCTTTGTTGTCATCACAATTATATAGAAGTAAAAAGACATACAGACATACAGCACAGTACAATCCAAAAAGTAAGAAGGCAATTTGGTAGTATCATTAAACCACTCAAAGACGGGTTAAATGGTGTGATGACTAAACGAGTACACAGGCAGAGTTGTGCAATATATATTAAATGAAGACAGCAAATTGGAGCATCAGCATGAATCTGAGTAACAGTATTAATTCAGTAGTTTGTTGATGTATATAATTATGAATATTAATAACAGTATAAACAGTAATGAGACACTATGGATGCTTCTTATTCCAACCATGACAAAGTGTATTGTGCATACTTAGAGGTCAGTGTGTGGCGTCCAGTTTATTTGCAAACCAGTCCTTTGGATAAAGTAGCTGTGCATGAAAAAAGTTCTCTAGCTCCCAGGAAGCTGCATGGTGTTGAGGAGCATACCTGTCAAGTATCCCGTTTTGGCTGGGAAAGTCCCGTAATTTACCCTTCTTTCCCGCCGTCCTCCTGTAGGCTATTAGTATTTTCCCATAAAGCTCCCGTATTTTAACCTGCATTATTTAAAAAAAAAAAAAAAAAAAAGCCACCCCCCCAAACAAAATCTGAGCTCTGTCACTAGCCTCGCGATAACTGCCACCTGCAGTAGCCTACTACAGGTACTGTAGGTGGCAATTGTCGCGAGGTTAGTGTGTGAGGTCAGATGATAAGTCGATGAGTGACGACGCGGGAAAAAAAGAAGAAAAAACAGACAGATGGACGCCAGGACAGAGAAGGAAGGCACTCCTGCCAAAAAAACCAAAACCCTCGTGTAAATACCGCGATCAATGGGACAATGAATTTATTTTTCTGAAGAAGAGCAGGGTGGGGGACAGTCACGCGTTTTGTAAG
>JBBPDB010140498.1:0-33928 GCA_037974465.1 Brachypetersius altus
CCTGTAGGTAGGGAATGGAAGTCGCTTTGGATAAAACCGTCTGATAAATGCCATAAATGTAAATGTAAATGTAAATGTGGAATAACTACTGGAGGGAGTAGAGCTGGTCAAGGTGCAGGAGTTTAACTTCTTGGGGGCCATTGGAGTGAAAGAGGAAGATGCAGAGGATAGAAGGAATTGGAGACAGCTGATCCGCTAGGGTGACCCACAATTGACAGCAGCTGAACGTAGTTGAAGAAGATTAATATGGACCCAATACTTTACTTTGATCATCATCATATCTGCTGCTACCAAACTTCTGTAAAAGGGCATTGTCCATGAACACTTCATTGTCTCTGTAGGTATATGTCTGGCGCCTCGCACCCCTCACAGTATTTTCTACGATTACCTGCCAGAGCCCAACTTCGTCCCGCCCACCAGACGGCAAGCTGACAAATCAGGGCGACCCAAAGCCAAACGGGAGAACTGCAAGCAACAGTAACTTGAATATTCTCTTGGGTATTTTTGCTGATTCAGTGTTTTCTGGAGTTCACCCATGCCTTTTCACTGCTGAACGTGAGCTCATGGTGCCATAAAAAACAAAATCAGGGTGCTGGTAAGAGTAAGTCATTTAATTTTAAGTGAAACAAACTATTAAACTGGAAACTAATGAAATTCTCATTAGATTCATGCCTGGCACATGCCCAGACAAATCTGCTTTCTGTATTTGCCTGAGGGAAAGACTGCATCGCTATTAGCATCTACAGCTTGTGCATTTGCATTCTCACATGTGGAGTTATGTTGTTTTGGCAGCTTGTATGTTTAGTGCCTAAGTCTGAAAAATGATCCTATTACTGAACTTCTGTAATCTTTTTACTTCCTTTTTTTAACGATCACTTACAAGACCTACAGATATCTATGAGTTATAAAAACATTAACCCATAATTACAGAAGATGCTCAAAAGAAATTCATCTTTAGTTGGAGTAATAGATGTTATGTACAGTGTTTCATTTCACTCAGACTTGGCCACACAGTGTATTTATAGTTAATACCAAATAAAAGACTGTGTGTAACTGGTGAACCCCTGTGAGCAATTGATAGGAATGTGCTTAGGTGCTGGGAATTGAACAGTTCCTAATTTGTATGCAGGGAAATTCTGGTGATGTTGTAATGTTTAGGCGTTTATGTGAGTTATGTCAGACTCGTCTGTCTGCCTACAGTCTCTCCCCACCCCCCCCACCACCCCACACCACCCCACACACTGTGCACTTTACTCTCACTCTACGTCACTCTAACCACATTAACGTGGCAGTGCTACCAGAAATTTGAGTTACAGTTGTCCATATAATTCCCATAACCCATATTGTAATTAATAAAGAAAGGCATGTTTGGTCCTACAAGAGTAATATAGATAACAACTAATTGAAACTGAAAGCCACCGGTGATCTTTCTAGTTTCATTTTTGGCTTAAATAACACATTAGTCTTGGCCTCTGTTTACAACTTCTTTGTTCTAATCTGTGGACAAAAGTATTGGGTGCCTTACTTCCAGTGAATGGCAATCTTAATGCATTTTTGGACAACGCCATGCTCCCACTTTGTGGACACCGTTTGGGGAAGAACCTTTGCTATTCCAGCCCTAGTGCACAAAGCATGAGTTCAGTGTGGAAGAACTTGACTGACCCCCACAGAGCCCTGACCTCAACTCATCCAACACCTTTGAGATGAACTGGAATGGAGATTTTGAGCCAAGAAGAGTGGAAAGAGGGGTCCAACTCCATATTAAAAAAAAATTTGAATGCTATGTTATTCCTGGATTTTGTAATGTACAGGCGTCCCAATACTTTTGTCTATATTGTGTAGTACAGCATGATACTAAGGCCCAGCCCCATTTTCATCTCTGCATGGTCACACCTAGGTGAAGGATGCCAGTCTTTATTGGTATACAAGGGCATGGCTCTCCAGATTTTTCAGAGGGAGGGCAATGCCCTTGTATGCTCTCCAAACGGGAGTGTTATGAGAAATTTATTTATGAATCACTGGTGTGACGGCTGCACAAGCAACCAAAAAACACACAAAGTGTACCTCAGTCATGGTTTATAAAGGCTTCATTTTAATGTAAACAAAGATCATGTAATATACACTGCAATTGGTTTGTAAATACAAATAAATAATACACATGAAATAAAAAACCTGCAGGTCCATGTATGACATAAAACTACTGAAAAAAAACATCATAAAAGATAACTTCGCAAAGACAAGCTTATTTTGGGGAAGAATCCTGATCACTCAATTGCACTGCACACAGTTGTTTGTACACTTTTTTCTGCCCTGAACTTTCTTTACCGACATTCTTTATTGTGTTATCACTATCACTGTCTTGGTAATAAGATGTTTTTATCATCTAACCTATGTTAGACTAGCTCATTTAACTGAATAGTTAATGCCATTCATTTTGTTGGTTTGATCTTTTTTAATGTGTATGTAGAGGGACGGTTTGCTGTGTGGACTATTGTGCAGCTTATTTTAGATGAATATTACAAAGCTTTAACTTCACATTCTGCTAGGAAAATAAAAAAGATGATGGTTGCTATCTAATGGCTCATATGTTTACACTTTTAACTGCATTTAAAAATGAAGTTTGGGATAGAGGAGGGGCAAAACAACAAGTGAATGTTTCAGAACGTGGCCTTCAGGATGCACCAGTCGAAGCTGCAACCTTGTTAACTCTTTGTGCTTTGGAATCTTTGCCTAAGCTGCTGAGATGCTTCATTAGTGATCCTGTTCTTGGTAACAGTTGGTTAATGGTTTATGTCTAGCTAGCTACTAGTTCTAAATTTATTCTGTAAGCTATCTTGCCTCTGTCTTTTAAATAAATTGTGATCAAATAAACTTTATTTCTCACCATTAAGCCCGTTACGGTTATGATTCAGCAGTCTGGAATCACCGGTCCAAAGTTTGGAAGCAGTGGTATCAGAAGGAAAAAAAATGTATGAAATATTACTATACTAGTCTGTCCAACTTCAATAATGGAAAGTATAAAATTAAGATATATAAGAGTCCAAAACTAGGGCTGTAGATGATTCTAAATGACTCCATGGCATTGTAATAAAATTGAATACACTTTATATGATAAATGAGATGTATATGACATCTTCACATATCTACAAATACATTACAGAATATCATTTTTCTGCCTTCATGACCTTTTTGTATGTAAAATACAATATTAATATGAAAATTAATTGATATGAAAAGTAATGAATGCTAGTGTAAATTGAATATAATGTATTGGTCTCTTGGTTTGTGGGGTGGGGGGCACTAAAAAGTGTGGAAAGCACAATCGTAGAGGAACTATACAGTTAGAGTAACTCTGGTTTCAACTGGTGTTGAAAATGGTTATTAATTTATGTCATTCACAAGAACAAAGTCAGATGTGTTACAGAAAGCCTGTTCCTTGGACGCACACTGTTATACGACCAACTCAAAGGGCTTATCATCAGACATCAGCGACACCTCACTGCTGCTGCCGTGCTCCTCCTGCGGAAAACAGAAACTGCACTGCTCCGGCTCAGGGGTCTGCCTTTGGCCTGCTCAACACACACAAGCAGTGTGACACTGTTCATTATTTTTATTAAAAGATTATTGCATTAAAAACCGTAAGTTTATTTTTCAAGCTAAATAATCCATTCCTGCAGAAACATGTGAACAGGTTAATTTTTAAAGTACTTTTCAAGTATTTTTCCATCAAAAGTATTTTGCCTTCTGAACATTAAACAGCTGTCTGCTAATACCTTATATATACAAAGGTTTAGATGCTTATAGACCCCTGCTTGCATAACATTTCTTCTAAAAACAAAAATTGTCTCCAGTTTGGTCCAGTAAGCTTCTGTACTACTAGGTACTACTACCATTTTACTAGCTGTTGGAACATTGCTGTGGGGATTTTATTGCTTTCAGTCATGCTATACATGTTATATGTGCTATATATGCAATTGAATGTCTGGTTCAGAAATGGGTGAACCTTAAAAAAGCAGAAGCTGCTGTTCAGAGGAGACACCGCTGCAATCTTTTTAAATCAGCATCTCTATGAGTATGACAACCATTCCATGCCAGTGTCTTAAATTCCTACAAAAGCACCTCATTCTGCTTAATGAGGGAGAAGTATGAGGGAAAAGTATAAAAACACTGCTGTAATCGACACTCTCCTCTCACAATGTGACCAGTCGGATGGTAAAACACTACTAGAAGTTCATCAAAGGTAATTGCTGCCATTTTGTTTGAGTGAACAAGAGATTAGTTTTTTTTAATTATTAAAGTTCTGTAAACCCTTATTTTGATCTCGTATTTTGATGTTTTGTCATTTCCTTTAAAATCATGCTTTAAAGAACAATAATTTTATTTAGAGATGAGAAATATTAGCAGTTCTGCCGTCAGCAGTTCTTAAAAACGAAGGCAAAGCTGTTCCGTTCAATACTTGCACCTATAAAAGATCAAACCTGAGAAACTGAACTGTTTTGTACTGGGTCTCCCCAAACTAGTGCACACCAAGTAGTAATACTGAAGTTGTAAGTCCTCAAGTCATTTTTCCGCTACTCAAGCTTATTTACTGCAAATGAACTCTTACCAGCTGGAGCTTCATCAGGTCCAGTAGCCAGTATCTGCTTCTCTCTTCTTTTACCAGAAATAGCTATGATCAGTGGTACAATCAGGGAGGCACAAATGATGACTATGACCAGAGTAGTCCATGAAACTGCAGAAATGAACAAAGACAGTGTTGTTGACTGATGTAATCGCAGACAAATGCACAAAAATTTAATGTCCACTCACTGCAAGCCTACTCAATGACCATCAACTGAAAAGCCATTTTATTCACTCTGAGTTTGGTGAACTGTGTGTGACAGTCTTACTTACAGGATTCTTTGTCTAGTGGCACCTCTGCTGGGCCACAGGTGATGTCACTGAAAGCTGTGCCTTCAGACAAGATCTTCTGGTCCGGTAATGGGCATCTGGAAAGGTGAAAACTCGTAAAAGTCCTGTTTGTATAAATCAGTTCATTTCTGGATTTATGACTATATTGCAATTATATTACTGCATAATATCTAATGTACAGAATCGTTCAAAGCAGAACCAGACGTTTATAGAGTTGAAGGACTAAAAGCTCCCTGAGTAAATGTTATGACATTAAATAGTGATGAAAACATTGCTTCTTATTTTATACTTATTTTAAATGTTATAATAGCTTTGAGATTATTTATTTACTCCTAGAGAAAATTAGTCATTGTGGGACAAAAGTGTACTTACAAGTGACCACCTGTTTTACTATAATCAGCATTACCATGTGTAGGTTTACTGGTCATTTTGGATTGTAAATGAAATGGTTACACAGTATTGCTGCTGTACTAATACTGTAAAAGTCAGTACGTTACCCACATCCAAACAACCCCTGGCTTGTAGTACTTTAACCAAAAGAATTTACATTTATTGGATCGTTTTTGGTATGCGGTATCTGCACTGTGAAAGACAGTATTACAGTAAAGAAAAACTGCATTCCAACAAGAACAAGGCTTTGCCTGAGACTTCTCTTACCTGCTGCTCCACTTGATACAGAAATCATGAATCTGATCGTTGAATGTTCCTTCAGGGCAAGGCTGACAGTCTCCTACATTTACAGAGAGACCAACATCATGATAACGAAGAACTTTTTGTTTCAAACATATGCAAGTGGGAAACAGAAGGAAAGAACGTTCCTGCAGGGCCTACAAGACAACATGAAGAAATCAGGGCCTGACTGATGTGAACAATTTGTCACTGATGAAATCAGTGATATCCAGCTAAAATGCCTACATCAGTCAATATTATTCTATGTAGTCAAAAAATAAACAGACTCTAAAAATAGAAGTCAAACTGTTTTACGTGGTCATCAGTCATCCACTGCGATGGTTAATTCACAATCGTCAAAGTTTCATTGGCCCAAACCAGTCCTGTCCCCTTAGCCTTTGAAATGTTAATGTTTATACACCCACTTCAATTCAAGAATAGCTGGGTAATACATAAAGTGGCACCAATTAGCAATTTGTGAATGCAGCACAGCACACAGTGTGAATAGAGTCAAACTCTTCACCAATTGAAGTTGGCTGCCAACAACAGAGGGCACCTGGGGAGCAGTGTGTGGGGACAGTACCTTGCTCAAGAGTACCTCATTGGTACCACTTGCAGTCCTGGGATTCAAACCCACAACCTTCTGATCACAGGGGCAACTCTCTAACCACTCCAAGACTGTATTCCAAGACTGGTTTGGGAACCCTAAAGCTTTAGGCTTTATGAGTGCATTGTCTATAAATTACTTGCTGAAATAATGGCATTTCATAGTGGATTGGAGAAGAAAACAGTGTCTTGCAGACAGGCAACTACTTGATATGAATGTAAACTCGACTGTTTTTATAACATGTTACTCACTGTCCGCTGTAGGCTCCTGTCCTTTGCCGCACTCTTTAACGCAGTAGGAACATTGGTCATTTCCACATAGGTATCCCTCAACACAATCACACTTTGTATCTGAGCTGGCAGTACAGGGCTCTTTTACGCTCATTAGGCCTAGAATAAACAAAAATAGACAACAAAATGAACACCAAAAAAAGTACAGATCCAGTAAAGGGGGAAAAAATAAAACTGACAACAGGATAAGATATGGGCCCTTCCATATATGATGGATATGATCTATTTTTTTTTTTTTTCAGATTTAATCTTTGTCAAGTAATCTACTTTAAGACTAATGTAAATCACCACTTTTGAAAAACTGAAGCATTTTGGATATTAATATTGTTACAAATTTCCCAGGCATTTTTAAATCATCTACTGCTGTGTTCATCATTCGGAACACTTAAATGCTTTTAGGTTTTACAGCGTATTACGAGTTATAAGATGTGATGGGCAAACATATTAGAGTTGTTTATCAGCAATCAGATTGGTTTTATATTTGGGAAAATGCTTATTTACCACCAGGAAGATTCTGTCAACCTAATTGTATGTGTTTTTTCCATATACTTCATATTCAAAGCTATTATGAAACTATGTCTTGGGCAGAGTGATCATAACTTTACCATGTAATAACTTTTAGACTTCTGTGAACTATGGCAACACTGGAAAGCTTCTGAAACTGGCAGGTTTGCACTGAATGAGTTCTGTATGGAGACTTTTACAGCAGCGGTGTGTGTAGCGCTCTTCTGAAAGCAGGTGGTTTTTCTCATGTGTGGTACCTGTACATTCTCTGCATATGAGACAGAATCTTTGCCTGCCGTCAGTGACGTATGTCCCGTTGACGCATGGCGTGCACAAGGCCTTTGGGTCCGGACCACAAATATTCAGCAGTCGGTTTCCTGCACCAAACACACACACCCACACACACACACACACACGCCCCCTTAATGATTTTCTGCTCTGCTCTATAGCTGTTTGTAGGTTGGGCCCCCTCTCTTGCAAGGACTGCCCTTTTTACTTCTGTTCTTTAAGTGGTTACTAGGCTGCATGTGTCTCTTCTCACATTTCTGTTTTGTCACTTTGTGTCTGCTTTCAGGATGTGGTGATAAAGAGGCCACACACAGCCTCATCTGTATCAAGAAAATGCCCTCTTCTGCCCTCTTCTGTCTATCTATCTATAGCTATCTATTTATATATACTGTCTCTGTCTATCTGTTCCTCTGACTATATATCTTGTTCTGTCTGTCTTTCTGTCTTCTTATCTATAAATCTGCCTGTCTGTCTATCTGTCTGGCTAATATCTCATTCTGTATGTCTTATTATTTCACTCTGTCTATCTATCTGTCTGTCTGTCTATCTGTCTATCTGTCTGTCTGTCTCTCTGTCTATCTGTCTGTCTGTCTGTCTGTCTGTCTATCTATCTATAAATCTGTCTTTTCCAGATGAATGAACTGTAATCATCAATATTAATCAACATTTTTTCAAATCTCCAGGTATTATTTGTAATATGGTTATTATAATTATAAAATTATGATTCGTTAATACATATTTAGTAAATGTATCTGATGATTAAAAGGTTAATTACTAGAAAAACATTCAACTCTCAGAGTTTCAGAGAATCGCATTTCTGTTTTAACTCAACCATTCTTGTTTATATTTTTCCTTAAAAACTCCACAGCCAAATAAAGCAGGATCTCCTAAAAAGGTCTGGATCTGTCGCAGGAGCTCTGGTCTGGAACGTACCTGGCTCGCATCTCTCGCAGCACACCGTCGCCGGAGAATTCCGATCAGGACTCCAACTGTTACATCCAGACTCCACCTTAGATACCAGTGAGAGAGGCAGCGCCAGCATCAGAACAAGTATGGGCCACATTTTTCTGACCCACTTAAAAGTTAAAACTAAGCTGCTTTTCTAACAATGCTGAAAGACTGGGTGCCCTCTTTTTGACTGACAGAATCTGTGACTGTTTGTAACTGGCTACTAGTGTAAGTTCCTGTCAACGTCACGTTAACACGCGCCCACCATACACCCCCTCTAATACCCCACACGCTCACAAATGCGAAGCCACACGTGCTATAGTTGGTGATGAATCACAGTTAAAATGTCCTGAGTGTGTGTGTGTTTCTTCACATACGTGTGTGTGTGTGTGTGTGTGTTCTCATAAATGAAGACATTCACTGACCTTGGGTATTTTCTTAAGGCAGTGTATACATCACAGGAATTTTTTCTAGCCCTCAAACACAAAACAGACTCTATAATAATACAATCTACAATCATGTCTAACTTTAAAGCCTCTGAAGAAGACATCAGCCAAATTGTTTTTAACTGTGGTTTGAATATGGGGAAGTGAAAGGCAGTAAAACTAACTGAAAGCTGATGTCGATCCAAGCCAAAACCCTTGAAAATGCTGCAAAAATGTACTTATTAACCACTGAGAGGACTCTGCCGACTCGATGTAGTTTTTTTCCCCATATTTTTCATATTCAAAGCTATTATGAAACAATGTCTTGGCAGCACATTTATAACTATATCATGTAATGACCTTTTGTGAGAAATTAAACACTGACGACTTCTGTGAACTATGGTAAGACTGGAAAGTTTCTGTAACTGACAGGGGTGTCAAACTCTGGTCCTGGAAGGTCAGTGTCAAGCACAGTTTGATGGTTCTACTCCTCAAATACATTCACTAAACCTGACAAATAACTGACAAGCTGAACCAGTTGTTTCTGAGCAGACAAATCACCAAAAGCGTGATGGACCAAGGCCCTCCATGACTGGAGTTTGACACCCCTGTTGTAGAACATTAAACTACCCTGAATGAGTTCAGTCAGGAATATTCACTTGTTAATGCTAATATATATTATTCACTGTTATTTAGTCACAATTATAGATCATTCAGTGACTAACATTATTTGACATTATTTAGGGTGGTAGTAGCCTAGTGGGTAAGACACTTGCCTGTGATTCTGCTGACTATAAAAGTGCAGGTTCGAACCCACCACTTTCTACCGTTGTGTCCTTGAGCAACGCTCTGAAAATGTGCTTAACTTTACTTTCATTTACTTCTGAAAATACACCAAACCCGCCAATTAAGTTGCCGTTAATTGGTGAAAACGACCCCTTCTATTTACCTTAAACTTAAATCTTAAAATTTAATTGGTGCACTTTTCCTCTTATTTTTCCCTAAATATTTTGTACAGGGAAAATTGAGGTCAAAATTAAGGTCAAATGAAGGCTTTTGGTTTCATAGGGACACTTAACCCTCAGTTGCTCCAGGTGGACTGTCCCTGTAACTAATGAGTGTAAGTCGCTCTGGATAAGAACGCCTGCAAAATTCCATGAACCACCATTGGATCACCACTGACCATTTTATTTGGCTGGTGGATCATTCTCAGGACAGCAGTGACATTTGTGGTATGGTAGCATGTGTTCTGTGACGTGGCCTGTGTATCAGGTACCGCAGCATTGCTGAGGTTATCTCCGGTGCCAACTATGGGATTTCCAAGCTTTTAGAATGAACCTCCAACACCTTTGAACACATGTTGGTTTTAGTCCAGCCCACTGGCTCTGGTAGTATTCAGTTCTCATCACTATGAAACACAATATACTTAAAATGTGCATAACCCTAACTAACATTTACCCCTGAAAATACACCAGACCACTTAATTTGAATTAAGTGTCCATTAATTTCTGAACCGATCCTTTAATTCAACCTTAAAAGTGAATTTAAGCCATGAGAGTGAAAGCCCTTAATTTTAAACATAAGGCATTTTTTCAGGAGGTTCCATTGTTTAAGGGGCAAATTTGAAAAGGCATGGGGAGAATTAGGTAGTTTTACCCCTTAATCAGCCTTAATCTTTGCACTTTTCCCCTTAATTGTCCTTAGTTTCCTGGAAATTTTAGCAATTTTAAGGGGTAAAATTAAGGGGTTTGATTTCATTGAGCATGTTTCATATTGTGGGATAATGTGTATTTGCTCACACATTTTGCAGTTGCAGATTTCTCTACTAAATGCCACATTGCTCAAGTTCAGTAAAGCACCCTGTTCATCTGCCACACATTTTGAAATCATTGTATTTGTAAGAGGTGAAAAAGAATGGCTATTCTTTTAAATTGTTCAATTTTTAGCTGATGAACCATCAAAATTCCTGAGCAAAGTTGTGAAACTACTTCCTTAAAGTAAAAAAGTACAGTTGGTAGTTTCCGTAATGGGTTTTAACATCAGTCCAGGACTGAGATGTCCATCATATGAGGCCAAAACGACATGATTCTTGATTAGTCCATGTTCATTTTTCACATCTAGTATAATCTAATTTCCCTGCCCATATTCACTGTGTCTCCTTTTGCCCCATAAACCCTGTCCACATGCCTCCAGAACATTCACAATTTCAACCATAGAATTGGCTGATTAACACTCCTCCTGTTTATTCAGTCAGATATTTATTGAAACTTTAACTGCTTTAAGAAACTTCATACCATGGAAACGTATATACACTATATGGACAAAAGAACTGGACACTCCTATTAATTTTTAAATTCAGGTGGTCCCTTACTTCCAGTGAAGGACAGTCTGCTTCAGCAGACCAACACATTCTGGGCAACCACACTGGACACAGTTTGGGGAAGAGCCTTTTCTATTCCAGCATGACTGTGTCTCAGTGCAAAAAGCAAGCTCCATAAAGTCACTCCATAGAATTTGGTGTGGAAGAACTCGACAGGCAAGTACAGAGCTCTGACCTCAACCCCATCCAGCACCTTTGGGATGAACTGTGCCTCATAAATGCTCTACAGAATGATTGGGCCTATTCCTACAGAAATCTTGTGGAAAACCTTCCATAAGGAGTGGAAGCTGTTATAACTGCAAAGGGGGACCAACTCCATATTGTGATCTTTGTATTTGAATGCAATGTCATTAAAGTCCCTATTGGTGCAATGGTCAGGTGTCCCAATATTTTTCTCCAAATATTGTAAGTTAAGGCATATTCCGTATCAGGTCATTATGCTGTTGGTAAAATCACTACATGGCTTGTGATGATGGAGATTTTCTCAATTATCTTCTCCATTTCTCTGCTCTCTGTGTAGCATTGACCTCCATGGCTCCCTCTGCAGGCCGAAACTGGAGCTGCGTGGTCTAGGCAATGGTGTGAAGATCCTTGGGACCCTCGAGAGTCCAGATTTGATCTCATCATTACGCTTTTTCATCAGGGCTAGAGCTGGAGTTAGGGGGAAGTTGTCATAGAACTGAAAGAAAACGAGAGACATAAAGTAAGTGGGTGTTATGATAACCTTACATTTCAGTAGTAAATAATATACAATACTGTCTTAGGCACCTGTGAAAATAATATTTAAAAATGATCAAGAAGAGCAGAGAATATTTTTCACACGAATATTACAAAATATACTAAATAAAAGTAAAACGAATAAATACAATAACATTATACAGTAAATAGTGATTTTATGTACAATATATCAATGTGTTCTTTGTATAAGTCCAAAACAAACTGTGATACTTTTACTGCTTTTGATATCTATTCTAATGTTAACTTTGCTAGGAGAAAGACACACACTGAGAAAAATGGCAAACAATTTACATAGACTTTTGCACAGCCCTGTAAAACTTATGGCCAAAATAATTCACAATGTATTGAAAGGTATTTGTATTGTAAATGCTACACTTAAAAAGCATGCAAACTGTAAAAAACTAAGTTCAAAATCATTTATACTCAAAACTGTGAAACACTGCATTCAAATAAACTTTTCATACTGTATTTTGCATTCAAAAACAAATACTGGCAGTATTCAGAATCAGAATCAGAGAATCAGAGAACTTTACTTATCCTGGAGGAAATTGTTCACATCACGACTGCGCACTCACACAAGACAGAACAATACAGAATAAAATACCTGAATATATAATAGAATATACTCAGACCAGAAAATATATTAAGAAAAGAAATAGTACAACTTACCCATAATAAAAAGTATACTAAGAGGAGAATATAGTTTAAGTTACATTTAAAACACTCTGTACAATAAATAGAATAGACAGTTACGTCTAAGTACCTTTATCAGAAAAATTGAATTGTGAAATTACAGAAATGCAGTTATCAAGAGAGAAGAAGTATTTGGAATCGAAATATATTGCACATGGGTAACAGTATTGCACATCAAGATATATTGCACAGTATTATGATAAGTATATTGCAATGAAAATAAGTTATTGTTAGAAAATAAGTTATTGTTGGTACATAGCTGTTGCATTTAAAACCATTCATACTGTAAAAACATCACTTTTAAAACCATGCATATTCATTCATAAATACATTCAAGAGCATTTGTATTGTAAATAACACATCAAACCAAAAGCTTTCACACTATAAAATATTGAACTCCAAGCAGGGGCGGACTGGGACTTTAAACAGCCCTAAACTTTCTCCTAAACAGGCCCACCAGCAGGGGGTTTCCTGATAGCTCCCAATAATATACTACATAAAATATTCACACCATGTAACATCACATAACGAATGGTGATGACTGGGGCTGTTAATAAAAGGAACCTAAGCCTTCAATAACAAATACAACAGCTATGTACCAACCGCCACAATAATGATTCACTCTTTTGTGTTGGCTTTTACCCAAGGATTTTACTCCTGATAAATGATTGTAATAGCGCCCTCTGCTGTTGTTAGCTGATTTCTCAGTGAAGGAGAAAGGCAGGACTGATGCCGTGGACTGGATTTTTGCCAGTCCGCCCTTACTCTAGGACATTCTTACTGTAAAGACTGCATTCAAGAGCATCTAAAGATTTTCCTGCAGTAAAAATTGATTTATGTATTTTAACAGACTAGCACTAGTGTCAGAGCTTCAATCAAGTCTATACTGTAAATAAATGGACCAAAGGTGTGTTCAACATACACTGGGCTGCTTATCTGGGACCGGTGCACTCAGGTCCAGCATGGATTTGCTCACTGTGGTCTTCGCTGCTCTCTTCTGCTGCTCATTGCCACTCTTTGGAGAGTTGATTCTTTTCAGGATATCACTCAGAGAGCTAAAACTTTCCGTTTGTGGAACTCTCAGTATTAGAGGCTTCTGAAAGAAGAGACAGGAAAAGTGAGAAAAGGCTCTAATATAGTGTATACCACACTTCAGTCAAGGATGATGTTGACATTTTTTGTCAATCTATGTTTCAAGCATGTCTTCATTCATTTATTTCCACAAATGAAAAAAGGTAATACCTGTTATAAGAACTTCATTTGTGTAAAAAAGCAACTTTACATGAGGAGGAAGATTTTTGTAACTTTGATATTAATAAGTTCTGATTACATTTGTTTTTTATTTTATTTTCAAAATATTACCTAACGTTTATAAGTGAGCTTAAAGATTGTATTCTTCAGTTTTGAATTAGTAAAATCATTTTGGATAAATTAAATACACCACTATGGTTCATTCCAGACCCATAACTGAACTGTGGTGTTTCGCCTGGGCCCCTTTTTGTCCAGGAGGTTGATCTCATTAAGTCCTAGTCTGCATGTACATGAGTGATGTTTAAAATGAGTTTTCCTTCTTTGCTTCTGTTTACACAAACACTGTTTTTAAAAAATGACAGACTAATGGCCAAAATATACTGTCAAGTGCATGCCAAATATAATCTTCACAATATAAAAGATCCATTATCAGTGATTTTTGCATATGGATGAAACATCAATATGCATAGAAAAAGGGACATTTTTAACATATCCATATACAGGTCTCAGTCCTACCCTCAGACACGACTTCTGAGATTTCTGACCAGTTTTTGATTCATGCACAACCATGCAGATGCACTTTCATAATCTTTCTGAAGAGAAATTGATGGCTTGCCATAAAGTTCACATCCACAGGTTTGTTCACTAGTGGCCATGTTCATGTGCTTTATTGTTTCTGTTTAGTATTCATCAGAGAACTGCCTGTTCTACAAAGATATGAAACATATACACACACATAAAGACTAAATGAATGATTAGTCTATACACACTTTTCATATGATTAATATTTTGAGGCAATATATAATAGCTGGACTAAAACACATGAGGATCATATATTTCAATAGTTTTCTTTGCATGATTTAGAAACTAGCAAACAAGCCCTTCTCTGGTACAGACCAGTTTGTTTACTCTGGGTGTGTTTTTGTTGTGGCACCTGTGCTTTCACGTCACACAAAGACAACTCTCTGTTCTTTTGCCAGCAAGTCAGACAGAACTTTCCTGTCAAAGTAGGAGGTTCTTCAACATGCTAAGTGGCCAAAAACAACAACCACTCTGGCAAGGCTAGACCTCACTGGGCCTTATCTAGACTTCCTTGAATATACATGGATCTATAGCTGTGTGGTTTTGTTGCCGTAGTACCTTGTGATTGGTTCTTGCTGCAGGAGCCTCTGGGGGTATCTCCTCTGGAATCACCTTTTCTCCCACACTCTGTTCCATGCCCCAAGGATAGTCTTGTCTGTGAGTGCGTGAAAAGATTCCAGGCTCATTCTTCAGTTTCATGTCTGTCCTCTGCTCGTGGAGGCTAAACATGCTGTCCCAGTTCTCACGCTCTGTGTCCAGTGCTAGACTCCGGCGTCTGCCTGAGAACCACTCTGGTGTTCGTGTGAGCCTTTCACAAAAGCACACGGTGAAAGTTAGGTCCATAAATGTACACATGCATCCTGGTATTAAAAACTCAAGAGTTTTCTTTTGCTCCAAATGTAACCAGTCAGCTCTGACATGTTTGGTGTCTAAACTTTGCTTTGTAGTTTGCATTAGATGCTAAGAGGCGTATGAAGCTAAGAGGTAGGGATTATGTACTCAAATTAGAAATTCATTTGTTACATCATTTCAAATAGACTTCTTCATTTTTGGAACTATTATGACAATAAGACTACTTGACATTATTTAACACAGTTCGAGGTAGGCTTGGTCAATATGATATTTATTTTTATTGTGATACATTTTGTCACAATATATTTTGGCATATTGTGGATACATTCAGTACTTCTAAAGCTGTGGTCCTCAAACTGGTATTGTCATAGAACAGTGTGAGGGATGGGCTGGTGGGTAGTTGAGTTGGTGAGACAAGGTGGTCTAAGGCAGTGGTCCCCAACCATTATTTATTATTTGGTCACAGACCGGTTTAATATCAGAAACTATTTTCACGGCCCGGCCTTTAAGGAGTGGCAGATAAATATATACGTATTTATACAAATAAATGATACGCATAAAAATGGGGATATTTTAAATATATAATAATGGGGTATCTTTAAAGTAGAATAATAAACGTAAATCCAGTGTGTACTCGCAGCTCTATTAACAGCATTTTCATAACAACGAGCCAACAACATAACACGGGTACCGGTCTGGGGCCCAGGGGTTGGGGACCACTGGTCTAAGGAGACTAAACACTGATGCACTGCATTCCAGATCTCTTTTCCAGTTCATCAGAAAAAACATAATGTTATAATGTTACATATAATGTACTCTAAAATATCTTGGAGTACATCTATAAGAAATAATCATATTTTGCCCCAGTTTGAAGCTGAATGATTTTATAAATCAATTGGTGAGACATCCCTAGAGCCAGGATTTTATTTTTAAATAACACAAAAAAGTTCTTGACTCACCCAAACACTGTTTGATGATCCATTGTACGTCTCGGTTCAACTTTAACACTGGGGTATAACCTGGGCCATGAATAAATAATAGCATAAGAGGTGTGCACACTATTGAATTTTAGATGAACATTACATAGAAACCTGTACCATACACACAGAAGCAATAAGAGCACCACTGATGTTTTGTGCCGTCCTCGTTGTGTTGATTTGGATCAACACTAAAGGTATCACAGGATCGTTTGTAGTTCCTTGGTCACGTCATGCTCTTTCAAGAAAGAATTTGGTTTCAATATCTAGTCCAAACTGTAGTCAGACAAAGATATCACACACCCAGCAGAAAGGCTTTGCAGAAAAGGACAATGATCAACCCTGAACCTGCTTCAGAAATGCGGCAAGACACCAGAGTTTTCCTTGGTGGGCTTTACATAAAAAAAAGTCGAAAGTAATGTAAGAACTTGGACTAATCCATTGAACTTACTGCTCAGTCACCAGTTAGCACAATATCATGTGGAAATTGCTTTACTTGCTGATCTTATTCATTGTCTGAACTGTTCCTTGGAGACACATTTTCTTTGTTCTCTTCAAAGAAAGTATTGTTCTAAAAAATTGCTACTGAGATCAAGGGATCAGCATTTAGATTGATTTCAAATGATTTTAAAATTCTTCTCAGCCCTAAGTGGTACTGCCAATCCAGAACTTCCCATAATCTTGCTGGGTACCTTTGTCCATTTCAAATATCTCACCATTTCTAATCCCACTCAAATGTTCCCCTTCTAGATTGGACTTTGCAATGAAAATAATTTTTCATCACTGTCCATGCAGTTGAATTGTAAGCTTGGGATGTGGACCTAGGTTAACATATTATGACAACAATAACACATGTGCTAAATAAAAACACTGCAAATTACTCACTTGTCTTCAGCTTGGCCCTCAGTTGTTCCAGACTCCTCTACACCAGGTACTCTTCTGGCAACAGAAACCCAAGGGTGCCCATTTAATCCTGCAGTGTGGAGCAGCTCCTCACGAACCCCGGCCAAACTATCCAGACCTTCTGGGACGCCTTGGTTCCACTGGATGACCCCCATAGCCTCCCAATCCAGAGGGCAGTCAGTGGGAGGTGGTGGGGGGCTGGAAGCTCTTCCCATGAGTTCTGAATTGTGGTTGTATGAATGTAGGTACACTGGTTGGTAAAGAGTTGTAGCTTCATCTGCAGTTGGAGCCACTACAGGACTGGAGGGCTTCCAAAGGACTGGGATGGGGAGCGAGGCCGCATAGAGGATGCGGAACTCCCGGTCAAAGGATTCGACCATTGGACCACTTAGCACAGTGATGAGCTGTCGATGCAAATGGGCATCAGTCCAGGTGAGACTGGGAAAGAGAGAGAGAATCAAGATGTGAGGCCACACATATATTATCTTTACTTTAAATAAGAGAGGACCATATGACATATATATTAATGTAATTAAATTTGCCATAAATATAGTCAACCAGCATATGTTTGGTGTCTGAATCTTATGACTATCTTGTGCATAGCCTGCAACTCTTTTTTTTTTCTCCACACACTATCAGAAACCACATAAGCAAGTCTGAAATTAAAAGTGTGCTTTGAACTGAGATGAGTGTGTGATGATTTCAGTATGCTGTAATTACTTATATATGTGTTTACATTATTTGTCAGCTCTATTAGCCACATAGCTCTAGTCCAAAAGTTAAAAAGCAATCTTTGAACACCAAGCATGTTTTGGATGATCGACTACATTTGAAGTAAAGGGGAATTTTATGTAGATTTGACCATAATGATGATGAATTTTTTGATAATTGCAACAGTATCGCCACACGATGTTTGGAGTTTGCAATGCTCACTTTCACTCCAATTACTAGTCACTACGCAGCTTACACCGCTAGCCTCACACTTACGGACTACGTGGCCGCATGAGGTGGAAGAATGCGCAGTAACGTGGCGTATGAGTGAGGAAGTTTCTCTTTTCCTTTTTCTGTGGCTTAGTTGAGTTTTTATAATTTTACAGCTGTGTAAGTGACTTAGGCTAGGATGAGTTTCGACTTTCAGGCTACATTACTGTAGATGGAACGGATCTGTGTCGTAACTCGAGGAACCCCTGTATGTCTGCCATTTCACCCCACAGGAGTTTAGCTGTAGACAGAATGTTTCACTCCAGACTGCTTTTTGAAAGATGCCTAATACAAGGGCAGCCCATCAGAATGGTGGACATATGCATATATTAAAGCCACGGTAACTAGAACAGCCCATTTAAATCTAAGGGATAACCAGAGATTCTCTATAAAATGGTCCTTTAAAAGTGAATTATGGTCATTCGTTTACTAAAACCGGCACATAACAGCAAGGGATGAAGCGCATCTCTCCAATACCTGTAGTTCCCCAACACCACTGTTCGCAGATCCACGAGAATGAAGTTCTCCTTCAGCTCTCCTACCACCACCTTCCCACTGCGAGATATGAATGTCTTTCCTCCCACAGTTCGAACCCTTATATTCTGGCAAAAGTGTATACAGAAGGATATACATATTGTGATTTTTAATATGAACCATAATCAATTTAAATGATACCACCTTTAAGAAGTACAGTGCCCAAAAGTTACATTTTTTCTCAAATAGCACATGCAAATGTGTGCAGCATTAGAGAAAGAATTGCCATCTATCATGTTATTCTTATGTTAATGGATTCATAGCTTGAACAAACTTCTCACTTTTTATACAAATTCCAGTATGTAAACATGGTTACAGTTTCAAAACTGTAGGTGGGGCAGCTAGCGACCTAGTGGTTAAGGCGTTTGCCTGCGATCTAAAAGCAGTGGGTACGAAAGACTGCTAGTGGCCCCACTGAGGTGCCCTTGAGCAAGGTACCGTCCCCACACACTACTCCCTGGGCGCTGTGTTTCCAGCTGCCCACTGCTTCACTTGGTGAATGGGTTGAATACAGAGAAGAAGTTTATGCTGTTCACACTGTATGCTGATGTTTATTCACATTTGACAAACACCTTATAATTAAACTTTTAAAACATACAATTTACTTCACAGCCCCTGCAGTCGTAATACTAAAACAAAGCCTCAAAACAGCTTGCTTTGAATTCACTGTTTTTGTGTTACAAATATCGTTCACATATATTTTTAACCCTAAATATGACCCCAAATATGCTCACAGAACACTTTAAACTCAGTTTAACGCATTGCACTTAAAGGAAATGTAAAGATAAACCTCTTTTAATTTCTTTTAATTTTTATACCTCTGAGATATGCAATTCGGAAGGTCACGGGACAAAAGTACTGGGACACTGCGGCAAACTGAACGTTTTTCAGGGAATAACCCCTGATCTACTCGCACTAAAAATACAAATGAGGGCTCATTGGAAAGGTCTCCTGGAGATCAATCGAACTGTGGAGTTTGAAGTATCTGAGTGCTTGCACCGTGGAGAAATCGCGCCTGGAGCGCGGGGGCTTAACACTGGTGTGGAATTTGACAAAAGTCCCCCTTGTGTGAAAACATCCAGAAAAAAAATATTTATTGCTTTTATTAAACAAAAAACGCGAGGATATTTTCAGTTTCCGCATTATTGTGGGCATCAGACAGATACCATCACTAGCTGTTGGACCTGAACTGTCTCTTGTACCGAGCTTTGATGTGTAAAAATTTTTACCGAGAAGGTTGTTCAAAGTGCTTCCCTTTCAGTTTTCCGGTGAATGAAACTACTGAAAGAGATTCCGAAGAAAACCATTTTGGAGCGAATTTCTCTAGAGCTGCTGACATATGAGACGAACCCTTTATGTTCTCACATGAATGTGGAGGAACCTGTCACTTGTGGCTTTCTGCAGAGCCTCGTTCGAAACATTCCTTTCTTTAATGCACAGAGGGTTAAAGAATGCTCTACATACTGCAGTGTTTCTAACACTTGATGAAGGCATCAGGGTGTGCCGAAGCTCATAATGTGTTCTGAAACTGTTATCTTTGTAACTTTTCATAAACTGTTTCTATAAATCTGGAGACAAAAAGCACACTTATGACCAATGCTTAGACCTTCAGGTCACTGTAATTCAACCTTTCAAATAGCTGAAAACAAGAGAATGTTTGCTGAAAAATAGCACATACCAACAAGTTGAAAAGACAATAATCTTTCTATTACAGAGTTCATTCACCAAACCTGCTAGGCTCCACATGCTGTAAACCCAAGAAGACAAGATTTAAATCTAAAAAGGTTTTAAGTTGTATTTCGTAACATTAAATAATATTTTCTCTCTAAATGACTTCAAAATACAAATAATTAAAGTAAAATTAGAACTGAATTAAACAGAAACAGTATAAAATGCAGTTGTTCTCCCACCTTTCTGGTGGGCAAAATCATCATAGACCAACATACTGAGCGGCAGTTTTGTACGCACAGTGAGATGCTGTCTACTTCTTACATAATTCAGAATATTTCGTTTCTAAACTGCATCACCTTTGTGCTTTTAAGCAGAATAAAAATGATCAGTGCATTCACATTTGGTGGAAAAAATGCATGCCTGATTTTTGACATTGTCTTTGCATGTACAACAAGTGTAAATGTGATTAAGTAACAAATTTTCATTTGCAGTGTAATTATATAGGAAAATAACAGCTATGTCTTAAATTATTGATAAGTACAGGTGACACAAATGGGGTGCTGGACTAACCGGATGTCTGAACCTGTTCTGTGTGAAGTTATCTTGTACAGATCTTCGATTTAGGATGATGTAGACTGGGACGCCCCGAGATGCAGCACAGTGAAGATCCGCAATCACCGCACTGTCTGTCACTCTGTCCATCACTATGGCAATCAGCTGATCAACAGAAACAGTACAGTCATCAAGGGCGGCATGAGAAGGTAACTGCCTGAGGCATTTGTTAAAGCTAATATAGAGCTACAATGCAAATTTAGCACCTATTAGTATCACACAGACTTAAGCATTTCAAAGTCAAACAAAAATACAGAGAAGATTCAGACTGTTGGCTACTGTTTATAGTTAAGTACTCCTGTACACATGGTTTCAGAAACAGCATTATCAAGTCTATTAGATATTAGACTTGTTACAAGAAATATTTGAAGCAAGTCTGTGGTTGATGCATTGTTTTGCATTAGCCCTGTAACTCCCATGAAAAAATAGAAGCAAACTTCAGACATCAGATCTCTTGTCTGATCTGTGATATTTGAGGCAAGGGTGAAAATAGTGACTATACATTTAGGTTCAAAACAAGCATGTAAACAAGGTTGCAAGTTTGCACATGCAAAAGAAGTCGTTTTTAACCAGCACAGTTTTAGTAGGATCATTGTTTTGTTTTGGGAGGTGAATTCTACGATTCCTTTTCCTGTATTTATGAACAAGATGTAAAGAAAATTCGTGTGGTGTATTGTGAGATGCTCCTTTATAGAGATTTTTTAGAGAGTCAGAATTCTTTATAATGATGATAATAGGAACCAGAGGAATTTGATGGATTTAATGCCTCTAAAAACTACCTCTTTGAAAGGTATAGCATAGTTACAGATACGTTGCTTGTTGCCTGATATGATGTTTTATGATTGGCTTAATATTTAGAAAATGTTTAGTGTGCTAGACACAAGGCAAGACAAATTTACCCAAAGAAAACATATTATTGTCATGTTTACCATCATTAACATTACATAGAAATGTAGGTTCACACCCCCTACAAGCCAGATCTCGCACTGTCGTTAGGGCTTCATGCATAACAATTTGCGATATCGCCAACTGGCAGCCTCTTATATACTTCTTTGATGTGATTGCAATTTGTCTGAGCTTGTCCTTTTCCTTTTTCTCCCTTTAAGGTTTTTTTCCCTCCTCTCTTTAGTTTTGCTTGTTGCTTACCTTGTATTCATGAAAATGAAAAAATAAAATTATATAAAAAAATAGAAATGTAGCTTCACTTGTCGTTTGAATAGTAAACAAAATAGCTACATTTGCTTTATACACATTATGGCCACAAATACCAGTTTTATAAAGAAATTAGAGTTTATCTACAATAAACCAAATCAAAACGCTCTTTGATTACGTCTTGAAATCATTGAAATATGTACTAATATTGAAAAATTGGTGGAATTCACTCCTTAAGTGTTAATACTTCTACCTTGGCTGCTCTTTGGCCATCTCTACATATAGTGTTCTGCTATCATGCCTATGACCCCTGTCCACAATAATCGTACCTACCATATTCGCCCCCTGCAGCAGCCTCCTAACCACCTCACGAACGTGGGGCATCTGCTCTGTTGGTGGATTGGTGTAGACCATAGCCTGTTCCACACCTTCCCACTTAGCGTTCTCTGGCCATCCTAAGTCCAGGCACGGGGCCGGCACATCTGTATGTGTAGGAAAGTACTGGACAGAGTAGTCCTGAGTGTCAGAACCAGTGTTATCTCCAAAGTCTTTGTCCAGATGGACCTCACTAACGTGGTAATCCTCAGCCCACCCGGACACCTGGTTCACCTCCTCTGGTGAGAGGAAGGGTGTGAGTCTCTCTTTGTTGAGCTTGGTGTAGAAAGGTCCAGGATCCGTGTTCAGCAGCTGCTCCACAGCATGTCGCTCAGCCTCACAATGAAGGAAGACTGGGCTGGACTCGAGCACTGGAGAAAAGACCACGTTCTCATCCAGGCTCTGTTGCTGAGAGTTGTTCATTGTGACTGGAATCTAGAAGGGACTTTAGATGGTCTCCTGTGAAGGTCCGGTGTGTTTCATGGTGCTGTGTGAAGAGTAAGTGCCAAGTTTCTGTAAAGTTGGTCCAAGAGATCTAAGGCTCTTCCTCATGCAGTTGAGATACAGTTCACGCTAAGTCTCAGTCTGGAAGGTACAAAGCCAACTTCAGCCTGAAGAATGTTCCCTGCCTTCTTCAAACATGTCACATATGGCTTTGTTGACACTAGACTTGCACTTTGGAGGTACCACTGGAAATACATTCATTTTTTAGCAACCATAAATGCCAAAACTTGAAGGAAAATTTTCCATTCTCTAACATTAGTTACATGTTTTCCACAATAGCTGACTTAGCTTCAGTAATAGAGTTGTCATTACTTACTGTTTATCCTTTATGTAAGAAGACGACTAACTCCCATCACCCAAGTGAGGAAAGCTGACCATCTCTCCCTCTAAATGGTTGCCCTTTCCCATAGTTGTGTACAAGGCGTATCCCAGTATTATATTTCTGTCCTTATTGAGCTTGTTCTCTCTCCAGCTTACACAAAGAGTCTCTGATTCTCTCTGTGTCCCCAATACACTGCCATACATATCATGACTGGTTCTACCAGAAGAGCAAGTCTCAGTCAGTCTACCAGAGCATTTTATCAGAGTCATCATACTGTAACTTACAGGCAGATACATACACACAAGCAAACCAAACCTTTTGCCCTACGGACAAAAATCACATTTTCAACATGAAGCATGTTAGATGCCAGTTGGAACAACACTCTACAGGAAAGTAGTCCTACAGGAGAGTACCGTCACTCCAAAAGAAAATACCATTTATTCATTTTGTTTAATTAATATTTAATTTCACATATATTTACCCAGGCTAGTCATACTATGATGTCTATGGTGTCCCTTTTCTACCTGATCTCTGGCAGGGAAGGTCACTATACAATTAAAACATTAAAAGGACAAAATAATTCTGAATCCCCTTCTTGGCAACCTCAGTATAAAAGTAGGGGCTATATTGTAAATGCTTGTCTCTCTGCATCTGTCTGAGTTTGCTTGTGCTTAAAACTAAACAGTGTTTTAATCTCTGGCACACGTCTGGTACATTCGGCACTGCGTTTGAGGTATCTGATTAATGTAGACAGACTGGGTTCTCTGCCTTTGTTTAACTGTTTCACCCCAGCCTCCAATAGCAAGCTTTATTTTTCTACAAGTTGCAATCTTGGCATGCAAAGAATGAGTAACTCATTTCCTATACACCTGGCAGGCTGTAGGAAAATACTGCAAATAACAAGACAACAAAAATCAAAGAATAGACTTCAAATTATAATTACACTTTTACATAAACATGTCCATAAAACACACAAAATATACAAAATTTCACAATACTTTCAGTTTAGGTTAATATACGTTAAAATATTGTGCATTTTCTTTTGATTGTAGATGGCCCTTCTCTAATTTCTTAGTTTCTCTCTCTAATTCAACTTGTTTACCTTCCCAAAGAACGGAACTGTACCATTATCATTAATGTCAAAATAGTCTGTTAAACCTTTACAAATTCCCTGTTGGATCACTTCATCATTTAACAGAGAAACATGAAAGTCTCCAATATTTAAAATAATTGAGTGATCCTTGCTAACTTTAAAATAACAGGGGCATGGTCTGATAAGGTCATTGGTTCTATACCGCACTCATAAGTCCTGTGGAGATCCGTTTCTGACATTAGAAACATATCAAGTCAGGGATAACTACCATGGACCTGTAACATTACGTTTCTGGGGACCTAATCCAGTTAGGAGCCTATCCCAGTTAGAGTCTCATCACACAGTTAGTCTTCACCTACCAAAATAATTCCCATTGCTTTGTCTGCTATTAAGAATGCAGTAAAAAAAAAATAAAACGTTATCATCTTAATTTGGTCCATAAAATTAAGCAGTGTCATTCTAATACCTCCAATAGTTCCTGTTACCATCACATATCTTCCATCTTCATCTTCAAATGTATTTTTGTGATTAAAATAGAATTGCAACACCCGTTTTCTTCCATTTTAAAATCCAGCGCTGTACACCTGATCCACCCATTTTCTTAAACGTAAATGTTCTTTTTCTGACAAATGGGTTACTTGGATCGTTGCTATGGAGCAGTGCGATAATGAGCCCCTCCGCCCCAATGTTTTTTCTCGTTGCTGCGTATTTGAGCCTTTGCCCCTGCCAGACGTTCACATATTGACTAGTTTGTATTAGTGTTTGTTAGGGATTTAATTAGTGGACAGACCGAGCTCAAGTCTTTCTTGGATCATAACGTCACCGGAAGCCCCAAGCATAACCGTTTTAATACAATGTGTGGTACAAAACAGGCCAAGTGCTGTAAATTCCAACGTATTGAAATTTTGGAATACACATATTAACATACTTCACTAATACGTGCTATAAAATGCAGAAAAGCTCTATAGAATACACTGGCAAAGCTATTTTTCTGCATTCCTCTACAAAAGGATATATATACTGAATTTGTTATCCATTATATGAACAAAAGTGTTGGGGCATCTCACCATTACACCAACAGGGACTTCAATGGCACTGCCTTCAAATACATAGACTTTGATATGGAATTGGTCATCCCTCCCTATAACAGCTTCCAGTTTTTTTGGAAGGATTTCTACAAGATTTTGGAGTTTCTGTGAGAATTTGTGTCCATTCATTCTGTGGCATTTATGAGGTGAGGCATTGATCTTGGACGAGAAGTTCTGGCTCACAATCTCTGTTCCAGTTCATCCCAGAAGTGTTGGATGAGGTCAGAGCTCTGTGTGGGCCAGTCAAGTTCTTCCACACCTGGGTCACCCAACCAGGTCTCCAATCATGGAGCTTTGTTTGCTGGGGTACAGTCATGCTGGAATAGAAAAGGTTCTTCCCCAAACTGGGTCCACAAATTTGGAAGCATGGCTTTGTCCTTCACTGGATATAAGGGGCCTAGCCCAAACCCTGAAAAACAGGTGTGTCCCAGTACTTTTGTCCATATAGTGTATGTTGAACAGGTACATAACAGAAGACAGAGCAAAACCTGACTAAAATAATAAAAAACTGAGATGATAAAGTTCACATATGAAAGTATATGCATATTGTAGCTGTCGGGACAAAGCCTCACCTCTAAATTTAACAGGAGAAATGAAACACATTTCAACATTGCAAGCACAATGCAATATGTCTTCCAATAGATTGTTAACAGTCTTATCACCACACTGATATTGGGGTACACTTAACATGGTGGTGCACCTTCCTAGCGGCGCCTCTGAATATAACAAAGCATGATGAAAGTATACATGTAAACAAACAGATGCAGAAAATAATGTTTAATCTGACTGGTTATGCTTTTGATTTCTTGCGCAGGTGCACATACAGCACCCCGCTGCAGAGGAGCAGGGGCACACACACCCAGGCCAGGATGAAGCAGTAGCCGAAGCGGCCCTTGGACAGTTTTGGAGAATCATGCAGAATCTGCTCCCGGTTGAAAGAGTAAATGAGGACGGCTGAAAAAACTGTCAAACCTGTGAGAGAGAAAGAAGAAGAAAAAGTCCAACATGACCAAAAGGAGTTCCACTGATGGTGATTATTCTTATTCACTTATATATTGTTTACTGATCAGTCACATTATTCACTGAAAAGTCATGACCATAATATATTAAGTTTGAAAGTTACTCTGAATATCACCACTCCTAACTCTAACAAAAGTGCCACACCCACTTTGGCCAAATTAACTAATTAATAACATTTTTATTTTTCCCCATGGCCTCCCAACAACAGGACAGAATCTTGGATGGCTGTGCCACCAGTATGAATTTCTCCTTGTTTAAACATATTGTTGCAATACAAGCAAGAAGGGGAAAACTCAAAACACCATTATGGTTAATATTCAACAGTTTCATTATAGTTAGTTAAAGGTAGTTTATAGTTTCATTAAAGGCATATTTCCAGATTTTTCCCACCTGCATGCCATCCAATCAACTGGAACATGCTTCGTTTCCAATGTCCTCTATCGTTAGTCTCGTACTAGAGCTACAAGGCTTGTATATCTAAGAAATAATATCCCTTTAAATTAGCTTCTACCCTTTAAATTAGTATTTCAGTGTAATTATACTAACCCTAAGTTCAAGTACTATGTTTAGTCTATGGCTTGGGTTAATCTAGCTGGAAGAAAACAGGTAAAAAAGCTTATGATTCATCTTTGTTTCCTTTAGTACCTGCAAGGATCTGGCAAAGGCCAGTGAAGTAGAAGAGCCCTCCTCTGGACATGGTGAAGAGCTGGCCCATGAACACCAGGAAGGAGATGGATGAGAGGACCACGGAGAGGACCATGAGGGCCTGCACTGACTGCAGCCATTCTAACCGAGAAAGCACAACATCTCCATCAGCTCCTGCACTCCTTACAGAACAGTTTCTATGAAGGTAATAGATGTATATAGAACCAAAGCACAATTTGAACCAAATTAGTTTTTGCATAGTTAAAAATGCTTCATCCTCATGATGGAGAACACTACACTGTTGTTTATTTTTGTTAAGCTCCACTAAATCTAAAACTAACACCAGCTTGTTGGAGAATTGACAATCCTAAAAGTGGGAAATTTGCTAATGCAACAAAGTGGACAAAACAAATGAAGATAGTAAGAGCAGCATAACCACTAGAAAAAAGCTATACAACACAACAGCATATAAAAAATACAAAAGTATAGAAGTAACAAACCTATAGAAGTTTGTGTGTATGTAAATACACACACACACACGCGCACACACGCGCACACACACACACACACACACACACACACACACACACACACATATATATATATAAAATAGGAGCTCGTTGTAAAAAATCTGTGTGTTTCATTCATACAAATTGCTGTGTGGATAAGTAGGGGGACGAAACTAATGATTTTTAAAAGTGGAAAGGTGGGGGGGGGGCATGTCACCCCCTAATCTAATGGGGGTGTGTGTGTGTGTGTGTGTGTGTGTGTGTGTGTGTGTGTGTGTGTGTGTGTGTGTGTGTGTGTGTGTGATCGCGCAGAGGCATGCTCTAATCTCCCAGATTCCGTAGAGCGCATCAGACGGCCTGATTTTACCAGGCCTGTACGGCGTTGAACTTTTAAGCAGTTTCCTCTCTGTGTTTATGCACCTGTTACTGTGAGCAAGTGATTATGTCACTGCCAGCTTTAGAGGTGTTGCATAATTCTCCCTGTTGCAAACAATGCACACTCGTCACTGTTTAAAGGTCTTTGTTAGAGACGAAAAATATTCCTGTTTTTCCAAATGTAGTCGAGCAGCCAGTACAAATTTGCTGTGCAGAATGTTTTTTTTTTTAAGCTGAATTAAGAAATTAATTGTATCTAAACAAATTCTAGCATCTCGCAAAAGAGAAAAAAAAATCAATGCAAGTAGTTGGAATAAGATGTTGTTCTGTGTGTTGTTTTTCTTTTGTCTGACAAGTACTTGTTTGGGGTTGTCGGAATGCTTCTGTAGGTAATCAGTTGCATCCTCTGTGGAGTTCACATCAAATTGCTCTAAGCAAAATAAGGCTGGCAGGACTTTTCAGTACCTTTTAACCCTCTCAGCTCTCTCTAGTGTTGGAAAGACACACTCATGTTCACGTCATAATCTTCTCATCTTAATTTCTGTTACTACA
The DNA here is from genome assembly GCA_037974465.1 of Brachypetersius altus. Taxonomy (NCBI): domain Eukaryota; kingdom Metazoa; phylum Chordata; class Actinopteri; order Characiformes; family Alestidae; genus Brachypetersius; species Brachypetersius altus. The sequence goes on from JBBPDB010140498.1 coordinate 28,452, forward strand.
TCTCAGTACTCTGTGCTATACCCCTGCAGGCACGATTAACACTCAGGCAGGGACATCTCCTTGTTTCTCCCAGCTCCATTCTTGCCTCTTTCTGGCTCTCTAATTGTCTATATGCCTATATCTGCCTGTCTGTCCCTCTTCCTCCCTATATGTCTATATATCTGTCTGCCTGTCTTTCTGTCTGTCTGTATATCTATTCTAACACCTGTCCTTCTCTCACTCACTCATTCACTCTGCTCAGGTTCTCCCACACATCCACGTGTGTGTGTGTGTGTGTGTGTGTGTGTGTGTGTGTGTGTGTGTGTGTGTGTGTGTGTGTGTGTGATCAGCTGCAAGGTGCTGGTTGTAAAGTCTGACAGAAGCTGGAAGGAAAGAAGGAAATAAGGCCCTGATGCTGTGAAACCTTCTGGCAGATGGTTTTACTGATAAAAAACTGTTTGTGTATTAAAGATATCATCCCAACTCAACCACTTAGTAACAAGGTAAGTGCAGGCAAACTGCTTGGGGCTTCAGATGTTTCTCATTTTTCTTGCATCAGAAGAAGTGAGAAAAGGAAGCAAACAACTCTCAAGAGTAGAGGTCTACAAAGTAGAGGTCTACAAAGTAGAGGTCTGGAATATCTTGATCTTCTCAGTCTTATTCCTGGAGCACTACTGCCAACTAGGTCATGGTGTTTTCCCTTCTCTAACATGGTTTCTAAATCCTGGTCCTGGAAGCAATACCCTACATATTAAGTGTTTTCAGTTCTTTAAGAAACTAACTTCAACACAGTAAGGACGTGTTTATGAGCTGATTAGTTGGATCCGGGGTGTTGGGAGCAGTTAAACACTGTAGAAGCAGGACTGGACAACACTTCTAACAGAGCTACAGTAAAATTTCATGGTAAGCCAACCAGAGGCAGAGGCAGCGGTAGGCATGTGTACATAAACCCACACAGCCGCACAGGAGAGACACAGCAATGGCGAGTTCAAAAGTAGCATTTTTACAGTGGAGATTGAGACATTACTTATCCCTTGTTAAAATTAAAGGAAAGAATGTATGTGTTAAATGTACACGATGCCTTGGAACTAAGTCTTTATCCACATCGGTAACAAGCAATTCAAATCTGATTAACCTTTAGCCGCCATTAGCTGTACCTCTTGTCATCTCACGCTTCGTCAAAACTGGTGGCCAAAAACGAGAATGTTGATTGCAGCCAAAACCCAGACGCGGCTAGTGAAGCAGGAAACGCAGCCTAAGCTTGATTTTTTTACGCCCCACAAAAATCTGTGACACAGACTGAACTAATAAAAGCAATCTTGGCATACCCCACAAAGTCATATCAACTGCCATGGATAATGGCTTTAATTTCATCAAGACCTTCAAAAAGTACCAGCCAGTTGAGGATGAGGTGACTTTTACAAAAATGAATGATGTCTTGCAAAACAGTGCTGGTGATGAGAATGATGATGATGGTGGTCGTGTAATTACTTGCTGCCACAGAGATGTGCATCACACACATTAAACCCTGTTTCATGTACTGATGTTGAGTTGTTTCTGTCAAGTCCAGAAACAAGAGCAATTTACATACAAGCTACCGCCAAATGCACAGGCTTATGAAAAAAGAAGCTGCCAGTCCTTTGCACTGCACTAATTAATTTGCCCTGGCTCTAATCTGTGAAGTCCTGTGGTCAAGCCGAACACCATCCTCTAAGTTTGGGTTGACAGCCATCACAGAACGGGAAGTTCATCAGAGAGTACAGCACTGTCTTGAGGCCACTTGCAGTAGCCTTTCTGCAGGGAGAAGACAGTTCTTTCCATGGCACACTTCTACCCACGCTGGAGACACTAATGTTCAGGACCATGGAACTGAAGAATGGCTTCCAAATCCTAGCTGAGCTTCCAGAGGCAGTTGTCATGGTAAAAAACTTTAATTTATTTAATTTATATCTTTAACCTATTACGCAAAAATTGCACTTGATTAATTTGGATAGATGCGAAATCAATATAGTTTTCTTATTCTGTGGATGCAAAGCCTTTTGCTGTATATGCTTTGCAGGTCCTTCATCTTGCTGGCTGCGCCTACACTTTTTAAATAGCATACATAATGAAAAACAGTTATGTAAAGCATTGTTAAATATGCACATAATAATTTAGAATGCTGTGTGTGTAGACAGACAATAGTATAATCTGAATATTTATGTATCATTTCAAGCTATCAAAATAAGATTTGCAGAGGCATTGGAAAGTGAGGATGCTGTCTTGGCTGCTGTGTGTCTGCCCAAGTTGGCTGTGGACACAGGAGAGGCACGGCCAGAGCAAAATTGTCCTAGACCAAGATCAAAAAGCAGGTACTTGCACCAACAGCCAAAGAGGTTTCTTTTTCTTTGCTGATGAGGACGGCAGCTCTGCTACTGCTGAAAGTCGCACTATATATTTTTTTAATCATTAGAAACCACAACACACTTCTAAACCAGTTTTTCCCACTGTGGCATAGATTTACAGCATTTATCAGACACTTTTATCCAAAATGACTTCCATTCCCTAACTACAGGGGAAGGGCTCTCTGACCAGAAGTTTGGTTTCGAGATACAACCACTGGTTTAATGGCTTTGATGGATGAATGGATGGAGATTTAGGAAGGAGTGTATGGATAGATAGACAAATAAATGAATGCTTAATTAAAGTCATTTAATTTTTGTGCCTAATAAGTTTTGTTATGCATTGCACTTTCAGTATTATATTGTTAGGACTTCTTATTGTTAAACTGTTTATTTTTGTAAGGAAGAAAATGTAGTAAGTGTACCAATCATCTGTGACAGTTTAATTTATGTCATTTGCACTACAAAGAGTGTGTTCTTACAATTCTTACCAAGGTATTATTTTATTTATATTTGGAGTTTAATTTTAAGTGTCAATTGCATTCATTAAACATATTTAATAGTCAGTGTTATTACAAATAATTGGACATACAGCTAAATTTAGTATATTAGATATTGGACTTTCAGATGAAGTATGACGAGAACGACAAAGTTAGAGACTCAGGTTTGATCCGACATACTTCTATTTGAGAGACTGAGTTAGGCCAGAGGCTCAGGTTCTTTTTTGGATAGTTGATTTCAGATGAAGTGTGAAATGCAAGACTTAAAACTAAAGACTTATGATCCTGCAACCTTCTGGCACTGAGACCACAGCTTAAATCAAAGCAGCCCACACCATGCTTGGACATTTGACTTGGGTTTGATCACATGACCTTATGTTTTTGAAGCCACCACTTAACCAAGTGAGCTACATGACTTGACAATTGACACACCTTTTTCCCATATGCATCTTTCAGATTCCTAAAGAAGACTGAAATGAACAGAGTTCAGCCGAGTTTGAAATGAACAAACATAAAGACGAGTCATTGAAGTGAGCCAGTGGCCCAGTGATATTCTTTCCTTAAGGCAGGAAGACTGCCACTACCCTCTGGCTCTCATAAACAATCTATGGTTCCACCTAAGCCCAAATCTAGGGGTGCCAAACCTGTGACAAGTCCCTGGAGCTCCCTGAAGACATTGGCATTTTCTCTCTGCCTTTTCGCAAAAGGCTTTACGAAATCACTGATGAGTTTAATCAGGTGTGGTTAGTGAGGTTTGATTTACATGAACATATTAATATTACTGTTAAAATCCACTAATCCATTACATATCAGTTAAGAGTCTTTCGAATATTACATCAATGATGTGTAGCTATGGTGTTTACGAAAAGGGTCAAACGATTTTCATTGTAAAATATATTCTAAATAGTTTATATGCGGTAGCACTAGAACTTGACCACAAGGGTGAAAAATATTCATCAGGCCACTTTTTGTGCTTCCTAAAATCCAATATATATATATATACTGGCACTAGGGGGAGCTGTTTTTAATGTGTGACAAATACACACATGAAGTAAAGTAAATTCCACTACTTTAAACCCATTTAAACCCATTCACCAAGTGAAAAAGTGGGCTGTCACCCAGGGGCGCCTGGGGAGCAGTGTGTGGGGATGGTAGCTTGCGATGGGAAGGTAGTCTTGAGATGCAAACCCCCATTCTTCTAACACACACACACCTGTGTGTAGCTATATGTATATCCCGATGGGTCAGTGAATACTTTTGGCAATATAGTGGATGTACATAGTGGATGTATATGTTTATTCAGGTACACAGGATAATTAACTATGAGTTATTTACCATTTTCAGCTGCAGATGCACATAACCACGTCCCTGTGTTGTTGTCATACATGCACTTATGCCAAAGATCCACATTCTCCACGTTGTCTAGCGTCCACCACGACTGAAACATGAAAATGCAATAGTAAATGACAAAACACTAGATCACAGTAGGGCTACTCCTCATAAACAAAATGGCACTTTGTGATTATATTGGTACATATCATGACTGCAGTATGCTCGGGTGGAAAGAGCACAGAGAATTTCACTTAAGTGAAAGTATGGGAACAGTGTCACAATCATTTGCAATTAAAAGTGGAAGCATGAAGCAAAAAGTCATACTGTATTAAGTGTATAAAATTAATTATATGACTGACAGGCAAGAGAAAAATCTTAGAGTTTAATCTCTAGACCTCTTCTAAAGGTCTAAATAATAACTGGTGTGGTTTTTATTATAATTTTATAGTTATTATTTTAGTTATTATTATAATAATAATCTTGGAAATGGTATTGAGTACAAATATTCAGTTTCAATAATAATGAATTACAGTACAAATCATCTGTAACAAAGTATAATTAGCTATGTACTTTCCACCCCTGCATTTCCCTTATATCAATATATTAAAAACGCCTTGATGAAACATGTTTAAAGACTGGCCAAATGTATTCCTTCAATCAACAGAACATCCACAGAAACAATGATATACCTGAGGCTATGATGGTCAAAGCACACAATGAAAATTGTGGCGATAATGCATGAAAACAACTATTAAACAATATGTATTTATGTCATTACTTATGCAATATTATCATCATGCACAATATCACTACGTATATCACTACTACATGCAGTAACAGATGGTATATTTGTGTTAAAGTTAACCACTATTTGTGTTAAAATAAAACTATCGCACTATTGTTCTTCTTAAGTTGTATTTATTTTTTTATTTCTTCTTTTTGCGTCTATTCTTCTACTACTGTTTTTGAAAAATATAGGCATGGTTCCAACATCAAAACATTTGTTAATATACCCTTCAGTGTCAGTGCCCAGCTAATCAATCAGATAATCAGGGACTGAGTAATAAACATTTTTAAAGATCAACTTTTGTAGTCTAGTCTTCTGTAATATATATATATATTATATATATATATTAGGGATGCACCGATTGATTGGCCAGTGATCGGAAACGGACGATTTTTGGCCTGAACGGCCTGATCGGTGATCAGCCGATCACTCACACGTATTGCCGATTTCAAACCGATCTTTTTTGGGGGGTTTATTTATTTGTTTATGTATTACATT